>CAIGQZ010032312.1:3208529-3225208 GCA_903798205.1 Danio tinwini | reverse complement strand
GATGATGATGATGATGATGATGATGATGATGATGATGATGATGATGAGCCTTTATTTGTCACAACACTGTTATATGCACCGAAATTTGACCTCTTCGGCCAAACACAAACATCATACATTTCAGGGGAAGACAGGTCAGTCGAGAGGTAGCATAGGACAAATAGGAATAATTACATTGGGGAAAAGGAGGTAAAAAAGCTCCTCCCAGACTGTCCTTAAAGTAGGGGAGACTTAAAAATAAAAGGGCTAAAATCAATAATACAGAACATAAGCGTCATACAAAACAAAACACTGTATTGTGATAGCAATGAACAAACCCATGTAATGTAGCTTATACAAGCAAGTGGGAAAGCAGTCAAACGAAAAATGGATGCCAGCTCTGATTTCAGTCATAATCCTTGGTGTTTTAGTACAACACAGCAAAGTATAAATACCTTGTTTTGGTGTGCTTTCTCACAACACGACCCATAATGATCACATGTTAGTCAGTATGTAGAGAGCAGCTGTTTTTTTGAAGCTGTTTAAATGCATGCGACTACACATGAGTGTCTAGACTATGAAAACAATCCAATCAAATACATTTACAACTAGGGTTAAAAGTGAACAATTTGTTTTTTAGATTCTGGTTACACCTGTATTTATCATTGTCCCTTTATGATCAAACCTAAAAATGTTTATAACAGGTGTAAATGAGGCCAGAGAGCTAATGAGAGGCTGATACATAAAAGAAAAGTAAGAAAACAGATGTTCATTTGAAGTATGTGTGTATATACGTGTGAATAACATGCAGATATACAAGCTCATTATTGTCATCTCGTAACAATTAACAATAATTATTACAATTTTATTTGTTAGCACAATTTAACTACTTCATTAATATGAACAATTACCTCTATTTTAATAATCTTATAATTAATGTTAAACTTAACATTTTCCAGTAATTTTTTTACACAAAATGTATCTGTTGGTTGCAACATAGGCTCATTCTCAAAACGTCCCCCTAATTGCATTTCTGGAGGTTCAAGTCTGGCGAAGAACAGTTCCAGAAAGCGGGTAAGGCAAAAACAGAAGCCAAAAAATTTAATAAACAAGTAAATAACAGGGTGAGAATGTGGTAAAATCTGAAAACTTGGTAAAAATCAGACGAAAGCTTTTCTTTGTCTGGATTGCTTTTTAAAACTGTCGGTTGGGTTTAGGGAAGGGTATGGGCGGGTCAATCTGTGCATTTGTGCAAAACACTATTGGTGGGGTATAGGGAAGGAGGAGGGTAAGTCAGTCAAGCAGTCAGTCAGTCATTCATTCAGTCAGTCAGTCAACAGCAGCTTCTGGTGGAATTATGCAAGAACAGCAGAGATAAACGGCATTAGCAAGAGATATTTGACATCTCAAAAAGCGTACACAGCAGCCTCTGGTGGATTCAGCAAAAACAAAAACTGCAAATAAAACCTAGCTCCTGATGTATTTGGTGCTTTCCAGAAGGGTATATAGAGATACATTTTCTGAATGAGCCTGGTTAATATTATTTAAAAATTTCATTTGTTTTTACTAGTATTGTTTGTTAGTTTATGCATTAACTAATGAGACCTTATTGTAACATGTTACTAATATTTTTATTCTTCAAGTGTTTTTTATTTATTACTATTACTTTACAGTTTTGATCATCAATATATAATTTCTAAGTTTTTACTATTTCTGGAAAATTTGTTTAATTTTCTTAAAATGCGAGCACATACAGTTGAAGTGGCGTCACGGTGGCGCAGTGGGTAGCATGATCGCCTTACAGCAAAAAAGTCGCTGGTTCAAGCCCCGGCTGGGTCAGTTGACATTTCTGTGTGGAGTTTGCATGTTCTCCCCATGTTCGCATGGGTTATGCTCCAGTTTCCCCCACAGTCCAAAGACATGCGGTACAGGTGAATAGGGTAAGCTAAATGTGTGTGAATGTAAGAGTGTATGGGTGTTTCCCAGTGATGGATTGCAGCTGGAAGGGCATCTGCTGCGTAAAAGCATATGCTGAATAAGTTGGCGGTTCATTCAGCTGTGGCAACCCCTGATGAATAAAGGGACTAGGCCAAAAAGAAAATGATGATGAAATACAGTTGAAGTCAAAATTATTAGGCCTTCTGTAATTTATTTTTTCTCTTTTTCAAATATTTCCCAAATTATGTTTAACAGAGCAAGGAACTTTTCACAGTATTTCCTATAATATTTTTCTTCTGGAGAAAGTCTTATTTGTTTTATTTCAGCTAGAATAAAAGAAGTTTTAAATATATATAAAAAACATTTTAATATTTATTAATAATATTATCCCCTTTAAGCATTTTTTCCAATTGCCTACAGAACAAACCACTGTTATTATAATTTGCCTAAATACCCTAACTTGCCTAATTAACATAATTAGCCTAGTTTAAATTGCACTTTAAGATGAATACTAGTATTTCGAATAATATCTAGTAAAATATTATGTATTATGTCATCATGGCAAAGATAAAATAAATCAGTTATTAAAATTTTTTATTAAAACTATTATGCTTATAGAAATGTGTTGAGAAAATCTTTAGAACAGAAATGTTAAACAGAAATTGGGGGAAAAAAACATACAGTGTGGATGATAATGCAGCTAAGCTGATAATTCTCACTTTAACAATATGAAATTGCTGCATGTGTGATGCACATTTTATGCGCTTGAACAAAATAATGAACACACTTTCCATTGATTGCAAGAGTCTGTAAAAAGCGCTTGAGCTCATGAGAAATCATGTAGAAGAATGCTCTCAACGATGTGATACATATTTTCTCATACACTTCAATAATTTATCGACTCTGGCGCGACAGGGTAACACTCCACCACCAAAGCTCATTCAAGGTTTCTGAGAAGACCCTTGACACCGAGTTGGCAGGGAAATTGCAGAAGTTCAAGCCTGTCTCTGGGTGATTCTGAATTATTGAACCAGCCCAAATTTGCCTCCTCTTTTTTTCTTCTTCTCCTTTATCCAGCTTTCACCCAGCTTCAGGTCGCAAATCTAGCACTGTCACTTCAGAAACTGCAGCTCGGTGAGGACAGAGCTGTTGTGCTAATTAGATGTCTGTAAAAAGGGTCTTTTGGTTGAAGTGTGTTTCTGCTGAGGGTTTATATTTTGTTGAAGGACAGTAAAGATTTTGAGAACTATTGCATAGAACAGATCACAGATTGCATCAGAAAGATTGTGTTGTGTGTCAACATTTTCTCAATCCCAATTGGTCATGTTTTGCCACTTGTTTTTTTACACATGTATATTTTAAAGCTGAATTAACTAAATGCACAGATTCAGTATGATGTACATACATTTCTTTCTCAACTCATTATGTTCACTTAGCCCATGCTTATGGGGAAATTCACCAAGATAGGGATTTTTGAATATGAGCTTCAGCCAACATTTTTGTAAAACCTCAAAAATGTACCTAAACATATATCTGAGTGCAGTTGCTAGGTACAACAGACACTACGGGGCAGTTTGACACCAATAACTTTTCTTCCTGTTTACATTAATGATATTTACAGGGGCATATTATTGATGAATGATGGATGTTTATGTGCAGTTCATTGCAGAACCACAAATAAATACCAGAAACAAATTAGCTATGTCTTTGATTTGTAATCAAATACATTTACCTTATTATATATCTCTATACGGACAACTTTTTTGCTATGGTCAGTTTGCTTGGTAGCTCACTTTGTACGGTGTTGTACTTGGGATGCAAAGTGCTCAGGTTAGAGTATGATGAAGCATGGTTCACAAAAGAAAAAACACTATGCAAAATCAAGGTAATACTATGTGGTCACAGTGCACTTTTCTCTTGCATTTGCTTTTAAAAACACCGTTGGTTGGATTTAGGGACAGGTGTAGGTTAGGGGTTCATGATATGAACTGTATACCAAGTCCTGCTTCTCATGGATGAATAGAAAAATTAGGTGTATCTGAAACACAACAAAATGTACCCTTCGTAAAATATTTTAGATTTGCAAAAAAAAATGTAGACAGCGCCCTCCAGTAGATTTATCCTCTGAAACATGCAACAAAATGAACCCAGAGATACGCATTTCATGTTTTGCAAAAATATAGACTGAGACACATATTTTGCCATAAATTTGTGTGTATCAAGCCTGAAAAAACATGAAATAGAACTTTATCTGTCATAACAGCGATAAAAAAGTATTAGAAGCCGCCCTCCTCATTCTAGCACTAATTTCTCTGAGAACTAACAGTTGCTTTGTATAATTAGCACTTCTTGCGTGTATTTCCTCTTCTTGTCGAATCGCTGAATGCCTTCTCAATTGTAAGTTTCTTTGGACAAAAGTGTCTGCTAAATGACTAAATGTAAAACGTAAATGCACTCATTTTAAAGACAATATACACATACTTGTAGTTTTATAAGCCATATGTTTATGTAATTTTATTTGTCTTCATTTTTACAATGATCAGATGTTCAGATATTGTGCTTTTACTCTGCAAGCTGGAATGTTGCTGCACAGAATATAAATAGCATAATATAAATAATAAATAACATAATAAAACAATTTCTCTGTTTACCTAAAATCGGAAGGATCACTCCCTACATGTACATAGTTATGTTGCTGACGTCTTATTATACTGGTTTATTTTTACTTAATTGTCCCCCGCCCTTGTTTTCTTATTTTATTTATTTATTTTATTTTTTATTATTATATATTTTTATGTCTAACATTAGTGTACATGCGCACAAAAAGGAAAGCATAAACTACTGAAAGAGAAAGTGGATGTACAGAATTTGTGCTTATTTGTGAGTTTATTCAGAAGTGTGATCTCTGACTTGTACCTGATGTAAGTGTAAAATCTTTTGAGAAAATAAAAAAGATTATTTAAAAAAAGAAAATAGACAGATGCAAGCATGACTGACTCATCAATCAAGCAATCAATTTATACTTAAAAGTTTTAGAACAACAACTGGTTGAGAACATAATTGCTGAATTTATCATTCAAAAGAACAACATTTGAAAATGCTCAGAGTCACCAAAATACCCCTGGCTAGTGTGATGATCCATTTTTATGTGCTGCTTTTCTTTTCAATGTTCATTACTGATTGCTCAAGAGCAAGTGTAATTGAGCAAGTATTGTAAATGCTTGATTTATTGTGATGTCTATTTACTAGTAAACATCTCCTCTGGTCAGTTTGTCTGTCCTTTTCCTACAAGCTCCACTTCTCTAAACGTTCAGTGGAAGGAAATTGTCCTATAATAAGTGTCTCTCGCATTGGAGCGCTGCCCCACAGAGCAGCATTGACAGACCAGCCGTGCTGAGATTTGACGGCAGTCCTCTTGTGTTTCCACCCTGCAGTTTGACATGCAACAGATGTCCCTGGAGGAGCTCAAACACGTCCTGTTCCACGCCTTTAGAGACCATCTCACCATGAAGGACATAGAGAACATCATCGTCACCGAGGAGGAGAGCTTGAAGGAGAACTCAGGAAACTGCCAGACGGAATTTCAGGGAGGTAAATAAGCTAAAAGAACTATTTTTTTTTAATTGACGGATCCGGAAACAGTGCGGGCTGATTCAGGTTTTTTAGACGCTGGAAACTTTGCGAAGCGTCATTGAGGTGATGCTTACAGTTCTGACAGGAACTGGAAAGTTCAGTTGTGAATGAAACAAATGAAAAGATTTCATTTCATACTTCATATGATTGGCAGAGCACAGCAGTGAACGCCCAGCTTTCAGAGAACTTTTTAGTTATTTCTACATGGGTTTTATTCTTAAAAACATTGAACAAAGCCTTGAACCAAACTGGTTCTGAGATTATTCAGTTAAATTTTTATCAGATATTTTTTGATTGATTATTTATATTAATATAATCATTTTAATTTAAATGTAGAATGCAAAACATATAATTATGAATAAACAAGTAGAAAGAGTTTAGTTAGTAATTTTATTTGCAATGGGCTTATGGTAATGAAAAGGTTGCTGCTGAATTTTCTTACATTCTCATTTCTCAGTCAGTTTTTTGACTGGAAGATCGGCAATTCCAGCCTGATCTCAAGGAAACGTAACTATTTTACGCTTTGTTAGTTTAGGGGCTAATTTGTGTGAATTCTTACGAGTTCATTCGTTTGAAAAAGTAAAATTTTTAAAAGGAGTCATGGCACCCAACCCCAGCCCTAAACTCAACCGTCATTGGGGGATGAGCAAATCATACTAAATTATATGAATGAGATCATACGAATTCATATGAATTAGCCAATAAATCAAAAAGTTACAAATTGCCACTATTAGCGTTGGCAATTTATAACTTTTTTAACGATTCATAACAATTTAGTGGCTAATTCTCGTTAAATTTTATGATTTAATTTGTTAAATTCAGTAGGATTTGCTCAGCCCCCAATGAGGAGCTGGTTTAGGGGTGGGGTTTAGGAGCATGCCTCCTTTAAAAAAATCATGTTTTTTATACACTAGAAAAATTATACGACTCAATTGAATAATTTAACTTAATTGAATAAATCAATCAGGCTTCAACTGCATTTTTCAAGTTATACAAATTTACTTGATTGATGTAAGTTGAGTTGACTAAAAAATGTCATTTGATTTAGCTAAAAAAATTTATGCCAGCAGCAATTTTTGCGAAATGGTATGAATTCTGACGATTAAGCCACTTTTCTGTCAGTACATAAAATAGTTACATTTTATTGTGAGATTGGTGAGAAATCACATGTTGTTTATGAAATTTCACAATAGGTTGTGTATGAAATTGCATACTGTATAGTAGGGGAGCAACAGTACAAGAAGGAATTAGTTTTGATGTCACTGTTCAGTAAGGTTTTTGGTTAGGAGGAAAACTAAATATATAATTGGTTATTTTTAAACAGTGCTTTACTAAAAGATCCTGACTCTGTCTTTAAAAAAATTCTACCTAATTAAATTACACTTTTTTATGCATAAAAAAGCATTTAAATCGCATGTTTTTCATTCATGTCTAAATTTAATAAATAAAAAAAGACTTCATGAAAAAGTAACTTCAAAAATGACTTAATTGTCATACAATTAATTGCTGAAATATAGCATAGATTAAAAGACTATATATTGATTGATTGAATATTTTATTTAAATCGTTTTTTGATTATATAAAAACATTTGTTACATTATAAAATCTTTATATGATTGCAGCCATTTTTTCTGACTGTTAAAGTACAACAAAATTTATATAGTTCATTTAAAATTAAATATATTTTAAAAATTCAATAAATCTATTCAAATTTAATTATAAAATATTTAGTCACAGTGGTTCATTCCGCTGTGGCGACCCCTGATAGATAAGGGACTAAGCTGAAGGAAAATTAATGAATATTAAGTCACATATAAAGAAACAGTAAGAATGCAATCCGTTCTTTTCATGAAACAAATCCTTCTCTTATTGGAGCATCCAATGAGAAGCTTGTTTTTTCAAATGAAGCTGAAATCACATTGACTTCTGGCTTCAGCAGAAGCATACATCATCACTTAACAATCTTGGAGCTTATAGTAGGTCTTGAAAGGCTTATATGTTATCATTAAAAGTCCATTTCTTTATGGATTTTTACTTCCGGAGCCAGACTATTGCGCACTATAACCTGCTGTGTTTGCCCAGAAACTGGCCATTTAATGTGATGAGAGTTTAGTGCTCTTTAAAAAAAATATTTTTTTTAACTCTGAAAACAAATAGTATTATATTTTCTTTACTACAATAAGACATTCAAACACATTGGTTACTTTCAAAGATTTTTTATAAAGTGTATACAAGATGTTTTCATCACCAAACAAAAGTAAATCGGAATTCAAACCCAGGGAAATTATCATAAAAGTTTGCATCCAATTATATTTCAGCAGTTCAATATTTAATCTCAACACGCAGCACAGAATAATAACACCAACCGAATGCAATTGAATCTGCCGGCCAGAGAAAAAAGGTGAATAAAATGTAACAATTTCATGCCTCAAAATCCAATTAGTGTCCCAATCGTTTAAAATACAGCCTTACAGCCTCACACTGCACCCTTAAACAGTTTCACGCCAATATTTAATGCTATTTGTGTGTGTGCGATCATTAATGTGTTGAGTCCTGTGAGGCAGCTCAGCGTTTTGTTTCATTATTATGCATATTCAAAGCCTCATTATTCACAGAGATCAACAGCTTTGTTGGGATGGCTTACGCTCATTGTGTGCTGTCATCTTTCATATAGTGCATTCGAAAAAGAAGAACCGGCAGACGTGTGTGCGCAAGAGCCTCATCTGCGCTTTCGCAATGGCCTTCATCATCAGTGTCATGCTCATCGCAGCCAATCAGATGCTGCGGAATGGCATGGAGTAGCTCCGCCCACTGTGAACATAGGTTAATCTGACCTCTGCTAAAAAAAACAAAAAAACAAAAACAAACATACATCGCTTTCTTTTCATTTGAAGAGCCCAGGATGTGAATCCCTCTTTTATATTTATTACGGCGACTGTGATTGTGACAGACTCTGAAACAGCAGAGAGGAATGTCCTCCATCATCGGCCTGACAGGGACACGCAAGGGCTCCTCGCTGGATACCATTTAATGCAATAACATCCTGTGTCCCTCTGCACTGCCGCTTGTTTTTTCTCATCCGCTGTCTTTCAAAGGCGACGACTTTGTACTTTATCTCACTCCAGGCCTTGCCACATGGGAATGATGAGGAGAGATTGGCAGCCTGTCCAACTGAGCCACCGCAGGATGTCTGGCATCAAGAGCGTGTGCATGTTCATCTCAAATATGCTGTCCATTTTGTTCTGTGTTGAAGATTGGTTATTGGATTTATTGAAGATGTTGTTTGATGTCGGATGTTTTTGGGGGGAAAACATACTGTCACGCTTTTATAGTGTTTAGTATGCAAAGAAAGTCCCTGTTGGCAAAATATGCAGGATACAACCATTATGGAATAGACTAGCGGTTTTCAATCCTGGTCCTTGTGACCCCCTGCTCTGTCCATTTTGTTTCACTTACCGCTTCAGAGGTTAGTAAATGGCCTGCAAAGTGGACATCAGACGATATTCTGTCATGATTCCAGTTCAAAAGAAATGTGTTCAGTTCAAAGGGTATTAAAGTTCAAACAAAAATTAATATTATAGATCAGGGAAGGACCAAGCTGGAGTCTCTCTCTGATCCCCTGGGTTCTGGTGGTTGTGGAAATTCTAAACCGAACCAAAACAAAATGATTACGATTGGCTCAAGATTGGCATTGAAAATTGGGCCAAAGTGCTTCAACTGGCAGAACCTGAAAAAATAAAATAAAATAATTACTGAATATTATGTTGTTCCAACGTCCCGGGACCTTCATTCATCTTCTGAACACAAATTAATATATTTTAGAATAGATGAAATCCAGAAGCTCCCTCATTTTTCATAGACAGCAACAGTCCAGACTCATTCAGAGTCCAGAATTTTTTTTAAATGTCAAAAAAAGTCCATGTGTCTTCAGTTGTTAAATTATTATAAAACATTTTGTGTGCACATAAAACAAAAATAATGACATTATGCTACAGTTTCTTCTCCTCTGTGTCAGTATAGGGTGCATCCATTCAGATGCCTGTGCACTTGCACTGTGCATTTAAAACTAAGTACAAGCAAATGCAAGGTATACGTCAGCAGCGCTACACGCATAAAGACAACAGCATTCTCAAGAAAGTGTGTCCAGTTGTGCTAACTATTTTCAACGAAAAGGCGCTAAGCTCTGCCCAAAAAGTCGCTAAATGTCGCTAGATTATGTCATACATCAATTTGCATATTACTGACATTATCATGTCCAACCGGTTCTGTTTGTTTAACAGCCTATGGTTATTAAAGGGGTATTTATATTTGCACTACGTAATTTAACAAAATTTATTGCTGTTTGAATATGGTATATCGATATAGATGTGTAGTGAATTTGCAGTAATCTCCCAGGAGTAATCAACTCAGAAAGTTCCGAAACTGTTATTAAAATATCTGTGATTGTGAACAAGAAAATAATAAATGGTCAAATTAAATTGTTAAAATTTAAACACAGGAGAAGCAGATCGGTTTCAATCTGTTCTGTAGGTAAGAGAGATTGTTGCCGCCTGTGAGTGCTCTAAGGCAGGGGAGGGGCCGATGGCATCACCTGCAGCTGGTTGAGAAGAGTAGGAACGGGACAGTATGAACACATGAGAGTCTCTAAAAATCTTCAGTAACACCAAAAAAGTCGCTAGATTTGTCGCTTGTTGCTTTTTTGAAAATTTGTCTTTAGGGGGGTCTGAAAAGTCACTAAATATAGTGATAAATTCTCTAAGTTGCCAACATTGAGTGTGACCTATACTGACACTGAGGACATGAAAATGAAAATAGCTTGATTATTTTCCCATTGAACCACTGCTGTCTATGGGGAATGACGGAGCTCTCAGATTTCAAAATATCTTAATTTGTGTTCTGAAGATGAACAAATGTCTCAGAGGTTTGAGAGAAGAAATGAAGTGAGCCTTGTCAAGTATAGTTTTACCAGACAACATGAGGATAATTGGTTTTGTTTGAAGATGCTGCAAACAGTGTAGTGCAGTCTATCAGTTGTGCTAAACAAGAGACAAGCAAAATGTGCAGAGCTGAAGGTCGTGATGACCAGGACTGAGAACCATTGGATTATTACATGAGAGGCAGAACACTTTTTCAGGTTCTGGAACTTTTTTCTCCATTAATTTTTCTTACTGGGGAAGTCTTTGATCAAGCATTAAAAAAAAGCATGGACCAAATTAACCAGAACATCTAATCACAACATTAAAAGTTTGATTTGAAGCACAAGGTACACCTGACATATTTAATGAGGGAAAAGACTACAATATGCAGCACTAACTGCAAATGGCACTCACTGAATAATTAAAAATGACAAAGAAATATAAAACTAATAATATAAAGTTGGCGGTTGTAGAGAAACTATAT
The DNA here is from genome assembly GCA_903798205.1 of Danio tinwini. Taxonomy (NCBI): domain Eukaryota; kingdom Metazoa; phylum Chordata; class Actinopteri; order Cypriniformes; family Danionidae; genus Danio; species Danio tinwini. The sequence continues at coordinate 3,214,258 of CAIGQZ010032312.1, read as the reverse complement.
ATTTCACCTTGATTACATAATTTGCAGCGCTTTAAGGAAGTGGATGGAACAAAAAATGGGGGTTTACGCACAAAATTATGGGCATTGTTTTTCTGTCAAATTCTGTTTCACATTGTTTTGAATTAATGTAATCAGATCAAATGCTTATGCAATTGATTAACATCTTCAGAGCTTAACAGATCTGTCTGTAAAGGTTTTTCAGTTAGTGTTTCCTATAGAGAAAACAAAGGAAGCATTTACTTCCAGAACCTGAACTTCTGTACTGTATTCCACAATGCATCATGACCTTTCAGGTTTGAAGAATGAACCAGATTGCCCATTTTAAATTATATTGGCCATTATAATTTTAAAATACTTTACATTAACAATTGATATATATATATATATATATATATATATATATATATATATATATATATATAAATATAGAGAGAGAGAGAGAGAGAGAGAGAGAGAGAGAGAGAGAGAGAGAAAAAGAGAGAGAGAGAGAGAGAGAGAGAGAGAGAATTATAAAAATAAGCCATAAACCTATTTAAAAATCATTTAAGAACAAACATGTTTGTAAGGAAACCAAAACCATGAATGAAAATGAGTTTCATCATAAACTTTTTCAAATGACAACAACGTTAAAAATGACTCAATTCTAAACTTAATTATTTGCTTAGACATGACTTAAAAAGTTTGTGATTTGTAGGAACTTCTTGAAAATAACTGAATACTTTTATTCAGCACAGATGCATTAAATTCATTCAATGCGACAGTAAACAAAAGATTACAAAATATGTCTATTGCAAATAAATGTCGTTCTATCCAATATTCTATATGAATTCTGGAAAAAAAAACATTTATCCTGTTTTTTCACTGCAATAACACATCTATTTGTAATATTAATTATTAAAAATAATGTTATTTTTAAAGGTTTATGTGATGCTATAATCTGAATGAAAAATTCCAGAATAAGTAAAATTTTAACCTGAAATGTTATTTTAAATTATGAAACACCCCACTGACCCCAAGTGTTTGTACAATTACAAACGGCAGAAGCAGGGGCGTAGCAAACATTTTAAAAGTGTTGCGTCTGTGTCTGTGTGTGTGTGTGTGTTGGGGGGGGTTCGTCAGCTGTATGAGGTCCAATAGGTTGCTATAACAAATTCCATATTCTGCAAAGCAAGTGGGATGAACTTAATTCCATAAAAATCCATTTTGTCCATTTCAGCTAAACCGAGTTCTGTCACTTTATATAGAAACTTTAAAATATTTGCTTCGTTCATTACCTAAAAATCTCTCAAAAAAAGAGAGAGTATAATACTCTCTTTGTTTTTAAATCGAGTATCAAAATCTTCTCGACATCTGCATATATTGTCTGGTCAAAATATATGACACTGAACTTCTGCGGAAGTGTCTATGCGACATAGTTTGGACTTTTTGGTCCATTTTTAAGTTTTAATTCACTCTCAGGCTCAGAGTCAGTGAATGCAACATAAATTGCTCTGAATCAACCAGAAGCAAACTGGTCTGTCTTTAAATACAGCACTTTTTTCTTTTACAATCTGCGTGCAATGTTAAATATTTGTCTACCTGTTTGTCTATATCTATAATGTATCTGCACATACATTAGTCCCCGTTCCCTGTGTACTTGTACTCACAGCCGTTTGTCACAATCCCCTGTATATTGCATGTGTATTTATGCATATAGTACCACACTTATTGCACTGTCTGTTTGAATGTGTCATGTTTGCATGTTCAGAACACTAACGCAGTGCTTTTTCAAGGTCTGTACCGCTTGCAGGCATTTGCTGAAATCATCGGTCTAAATGTCTGAACTCCCTTTGTTTCCTTTCCTGTGAGCAAATCTTATCTGAAACCGTACCAGCATTCAGTGCCAAAATACACAGCAGAGGAAAAGCGGATTATTACTGGACAAAGATTCTGTCAGTTTTCCAGAAAGTCACAGAATGTCAGAGAACGGCTTGATTGAGGACTGGTGCTTTTTTTATTCTGTCAGTCTGTACTTCGGAAACCTCCAGATCAATGTCGCCATCTTGTGGGCTCCGCTGAAGATTGTAGGTAAAAATAATAATTGTTTGGTGAAGACGGAGCGTTTATTTTTAGCCTTGCGACTATGACAAGCCATTTTGATTTTTATTCATTCGCAGGATATGAAATCTTGATATATACAATTACGTTTTTACTCAATAAAATGCTGATTCGTGATATTGGGAATCAGATTTTTACACACAGGAATCAAATTCTTGATATTCGCAGCTAAATTCAGTTGTTGATGTCAAGAAGTGATATCTTGCTAGTTGAAATTTTAATTTAACATATCATAAACACAATTCCTATGAGTAAAAATCTTTATTTATGATATCAGTATATTTAGTGGTAATTAGTCAACTAAATTCTTCATAGCAACAATTGAATTGCTTATGTTTTATTACTATGACATTAATCCCTGCTGAAAAAAAACGGCATATGCTGATAAGGTATGTATTGATGCTGGTTTCAATGCTGGTCTTAATACTGGTCAGCAGCAAAACCAGCATTGAAACTAGCAAGACCAGCATACCAGCATCAAAACATGCTTTACTATACTTTTTTTTTTCAGCAGTGTTGTCATTATTACTAAGAAAGCCATATATCTGAACTTACTCTCCTAATTACTGATATGAGAAACAGTGTAACACATTGAAATAATTCATGACAATACAATTCTTGATGTGAAGATGTCAATTTCTGGAAGGATGCCATTATTGATATTAGGAATTATGAGACTTATAGTGCAATATTAATATTTTATAATGAAAATTAATCCTGCGAATAAAAAAAAAGTCAAGACAGGCTGCCATATTGTGACAAAAACGTTCCAAAAAAGGAGACGAGAGTGGAATTCAGTGTAAATTCCATATATATCAAGTTAAAGTGTTGAACCTTGTATTTTATTTATAAACATTTTTAAATTCTTCTTCTATGTATACCCTTGCTTGTTGCCATCTTGTTGTTAGAATCTACAATCTTTCTCTAGTTTATGGGCATTTTGGAAAATATATACAAAAAATTGGTTTTATTTGCTACTGTATTTTATATTTTGTTGATTAATAATTTTTAGGTTTTATATTAGTTTGTAATCTCACAAAAAAGGTTGATGGGATTTTTCTTTTTATTTACTCTCAATCCAGATCCTAATCTCATCTGAATCTGACAGCATGCCAAATAAAAGTTTTATATGTATGTATTTTTATGGAATATATCAAACAGGAGGACCATTATTATGCAAAACAATATATTGCATGCAGGATGTGGATTGACAGTCAGATTACAGCAATATGGTTTCTAAACAAAACAAAATATATCATTATATGTAAAGTATATGAAGAAATAAATGAAATTATTTATTGAATATGACAATAAACATCTCTTTGTGTTTAATTATCATTTGAAGATATTTTGGTGAAAACAGGGAGCTACTGACTTCCATCGTATTTGTGGATGTTAATGGTTACCAGTTTCCAACAATCTTCAAAATATCTTCTTTTGTGTTCAACAGAAAAAAAATTAAACTCATAAAGATTTAAAACCATTATGGTATGAGTAAATGATGAGGAATGTTTAACATTTTGATTGAACCATCCCTTTTTCATTTGTTTTTCTGTCTATATAATATAAAGCACCACAAAAAAAGAAGCCAGCTTTGATCTTTTTAATTTAAAGCAGCTACACAACAGCATGTTTTTCTCAAACCATCAACAAACACTGGCATATTTCAACAAAAATACTGTTTTTGAAGGCATGAAGTAGATTGTGATATGTTGAGGTAATCTGTTTGATGCGCAATACTTCCACATTCATTTTTAATAATGTCTTTTTCTTGTCAGTTCTACAGCTGTGACCACAAACATAACATAATATATATATATATATTATTACTCAATTTAGAAAGGAATTATAATCAAGGTAAATAAATGAAGATTTAAAAGGCACTTGTTTTAATTTCAGCACAAATAATCCGTTTTAGTGGCACTTTAAAAATGATGTCAACTCATTGCCTCATTAAGAGAAACACTCTTATCCAACAGAGTGTTACTAGGTATGATATTAATCCCTATAAAGAATTCATGGTATCTATTAGAAAAATATCCTAAAACATCTTTGCGTGACTGCAAGTCTCTCAGTGAGGTTACTGCTAATACTGTTGCATTATAATATAGCACTAAATATAATATAATATAATATAATATAATATAGCACTGCTGCTGTAGTGACTTCACTCTAAGGTCAGCATTAAACAATTCAAGTCAATTCAAGACGATGTTCGATGTGCGATTTATTTACATTTGAAGGATTTAAAGTATTTTTAAGCACTGGTGTGGTGCAGTTTTATGATTTTCAAATTTGTTGTTGCAGTTATTTTTTACATTATTTAGGATTTACAAGTTGTGATCAGATTTTTGCCCATTAAAAATTCTAAAAATATTGATGTTGTAGGTTATTAGTTTGCTCAAAACACTGACTGTAATCTCTAATACGTGAAATTCTGAAATTTTGTTTGTGAGGCTTCTTTATGGCTTGTTTAATTGCTTATTGTGATTTTAACATTGTCTGCATTTTTTTTTTTGTTTAAATGGATGAACAGCTTGGATTTCGTTTTTCCTTATTATACACTGGATTTCAAAAATGTAAGGTCAGTAAGATTTTCTCCAAGATTTTAACACTGTGATAATGTCATGTAAAATGTAAAAAGTCAAAACAACAAATATTTTATGGGTTTAACTAACTGTAATAAGTTAATCAGGTTTCAACTATATTTTTTAAGTTATACAAAGTTAAACTTAACATTTTTGTCAGTTTGATTGATGTAAGTTTTTTGATTGATGTAACTGTAATATTACAATTTAAAATAGCTGCTTTATGCTTTCATATATTTTTAAAGAACTTCATTTAATTGATATAGCAGTCTTACAATTTTATGTGTCCTTGGTGGAAAAACTGACCCCAAATGTTTGAAAGGTAGTGCACGCTGTGCAATGTAAAACCATATGCTTCAAGTGTTAAAAATGAGCATGAGGCACAAAGTGATTATGAAACTGTTATTCACAACAGCTCCAGGCTCCTCCTCAGGGCCAGTAGGTCAAGAATTAACAACACCTCTATAAAATCAAGAGTCCAACTAGTTCAAGTGTTTCTCTAGAACTCGCTGTGTAATGGACTGTGGAAATCTCTTGATCCGGCCTCACTGGGTTTGATGAAGATGCCCTCCATTGTCCTCCAGTAGCTGTGTGAGCTGCTGACCATCATGCCATGCACCTCTCTCTGGCCGTGGATGGGTCTGCCGTACTGTTCGCCTGTCACAGACAGCAGAGCCTCGGTGGCTGTGTGCTGGAAGCGGACAGACTCGTCCCGCTGCCAGATGGAGCCTGCACACAGGACCGTCCACTCGTCCAGATGATCACCCTCACCGTTCTCACCAAAGGCACTGACCTCCTAAATAACAAGAGCTTTGAGTAGATATGTATACTGTGACATTTAACTTTAAACTCTCCAAGTGCACTGATGATTATGTTTACCTTTCATTTAGTATGTAAATGTAGCTGTTTAGAGTGTAAAATCTGTCACAGAGCTATGGACCCTTTTTGCAAGAAAGTTATGATGTATTTAACAGTCATCAGCATCTTAAATCCTTGAAAGTTTTTATTATTTAGATTTTTTTTAATGTATGTGCGTTTATATAT
>CAIGQZ010032312.1:3181117-3201129 GCA_903798205.1 Danio tinwini | reverse complement strand
TAATCACAAATTAATTTTAGTTCTGCATCTAAACAAATGTGTGTTTCTATCTGTCAGGTTTTGATGATTATTTGGATGATGATGATTTGGACCTTATTGAGGAGAATTTAGGAGTGAAAGTAAAGAGGAGGGTGAGTTGTCAAATTCAATGTCTGTGCTAAATTGTCAATATTTGCTATCTTAACTGATTTCAAATTTGAGCTCATAAAGATTGTCTTGTGTGTGTGTTTAGAAAAAGAAGTACTCTCGTGTGAAAACCATGGATGATGAGGGAGATGATGATGAAAAAGACCTGATCGCTGATGAGATCTTCACTGGGGATGGAGATGGAGAAGGAGAGGTGGAGGATGGAGAGGCAGTGGACACACTTCACCCAAGAGATGATGAAGAGGAGGAAGATGATGAGGAATCTGGTAGATAACACAATTACTCTGACTAACATGAGTTTGAGTTCTTATGCTAGAGTTTACTTTTTTGTTAAATTATTCCTTCAATTTTCAATCCTTACAGATATTGATGATTTTATTGTGGATGATGATGGACAGCCCATCACTAAAAAGAAGGGAAAGAAGTTCTCTGGCTACACTGATGCGTAAGTTCTGTAGACTGTAGTATGATGATAGTATGGTGGACTAAAGCCTTGATTACCGCCTTGACTCTATATCTCTTTTCTGTCACATTCCAGCGCTTTGCAAGAAGCTCAGGAGATTTTCGGGGGAGACTTTGACTTTGCTGAGTTTGATACTGAGGCTTATGATCATGCGGAAGAGGAAGAGGAGGATCAGGATGATGAGTCCTGGGATCGGCCCAAGAAGCAGACCAAGAGAAGAGTCAGTCGCCGTAGCATCTTTGAGATCTATGAGCCCAGTGAGCTGGAGAGCAGCCACATGACTGATCAGGACAATGAGATCCGCTCTACAGACATGCCAGAGAGATTCCAGGTGTGCATCATCAGTTTTGGACAGATTTTTTATTTATTTATTTTTTTTTTTATTTTGCAGTGTTTCTTTGAATTAGAAGTGTATCAGAGACATCTTCTTTCTTGCTCTCATTGTGTTTCCTTTTGTCTTAACATATGTTTTTTGTTCTTGTCATTTGCAGTTAAGGGCTATCCCTGTAAAGCCTGCAGAGGATGATGAGCTGGAGGAAGAAGCTGAATGGATTTACAGGAATGCCTTCTCCACACCGACAATCTCCATGCAGGTAGGAGCTGAGTATGTGTCTGTTATTAGAGGGTTTATATGACACTAAGCTAAACATGCTTGCTTATTTTGATTTGTGTGGCGGTGTAGGAAAGCACAGATTACCTGGATCGTGGAACAACGACTAATTTCAGCAGAAAAGGCCCAAGTACTATTGCTAAAATCAAAGAAGCCCTGAATTTTATGAGGAACCAACACTTTGAGGTACAGTAATGGAAAAAATAAGGTGTATAATTCACACCTGATATACAGGTTATCTAGTTTTGACACATCTCTTTGATCCTACAGGTTCCCTTTATTGCGTTCTACAGAAAGGAGTATGTGGAACCAGAGCTGAACATTAATGATCTCTGGAAGGTGTGGCAGTGGGATGAGAAGGTAAATGAACATGTGCTCTGAATGCATTGTGCTTGATGGTTTTTGTTTGAAAACTGACCGATTATTTATGCTGTCCTATTCAGTGGACCCAGTTGAAGACCAGAAAGCAGAACCTGACGCGTCTTTTCCAGAGAATGCAGTCTTATCAGTTTGAGCAGATCTCAGCTGACCCCGACAAGCCTTTAGCCGACTCGACTCGTCCCCTAGACACTGCTGATATGGAGAGGTATCACTATTTAAACAAGTGCTCCTAAATTTTACTCTTTGTCTGCAATACTCACTTTATTATTGCTTTGACAGACTGAAAGACGTTCAGTCTATTGATGAGCTGGGTGATGTCTACAACCACTTCCTGCTTTATTATGGCCGAGACATTCCTAAGATGCAAAATGCAGCAAAGGGTGGCAAAAAGAAACTGAAGAAGATCAAGGAAGTTTCAGAGGAAGATGGTATAGCAGCATTCTACCAGAATGAGTGAATTATAATGTTTAATCATGCATTACACCAAACCCTTTTGTTTGTTTTTTCCAGGGGAAGAGCCGGAAGTGGAGGAGGAAGAGGAAGAAGAGGAGCAAAAGGGTCCAGATCTGAAACAAGCCTCCCGTAGGGATATGTACAGCATCTGCCAGAGCGCAGGCCTTGGTGTGTACATCTTACACATTTAAATGAGACTCGGCTATAATAAAAGAAAAAGAAATCCCGGTAAAAAACATTTATTAGAAATGTAAAACATTATATAAATATAATGTCACATGATATAATTAATAAAAAATAAATAAAAAGGTCATTTCATGACTTTAATAAATTACTCTTATATAAATTAATTCATATATATATACACATATACAGTGTGTGTGTGTCATTTTTAAAGTTATGAATTCATGCACATACTTTTACTAATTGTTAATGTCTTATGGTAACCTTTATTTAATTTTTTTAAGATGGTCTTGCCAAGAAGTTTGGTCTGACCCCAGAACAGTTTGGTGAAAACTTGCGAGACAGTTATCAGAGGCACGAAACCGAGCAGTTCCCTGCAGAGCCTTTGGAGTTGGCCAAGGACTATGTGTGCAGGTAATGATCAGTCAGAATTGTATCTTCTGCCCTTGTAGTCTTTTTCTAAATCAAATGTTTTTTCTAGCCAATTTAACACCCCGGAGGCTGTCCTGGAAGGCGCTCGCTACATGGTGGCCATGCAAATTGCCCGCGAGCCTCTGGTCAGACACGTGCTCAGACAAACCTTCCAGGAGAGGGCCAAGATTAACATCAAGCCAACTAAGAAGGGCAAGAAGGTTGGTTCTTGGATTTGTTTAGGATTTACAGACCAAACTTCTGAATGTTTGAAGTAGGGGTGTGCAAAATATGTTTTTCTAAGCATTAGCAAATAGTGAATTTATTATCTGTTAAGCATTAACTCTACATTAATAAACGTTAGTAAGCAGTTTATAATTGAAGCTACAAATGCTGTGTTCTTGACTTATAAGCACATTTATAATGTGCTTAATAACTGTACTGTCATACTTTGTTATTGATTCGTTTTTCATTACTAAATTAAGTATCGCATTATTTACAAACCAGTTATTTAAGCATAGTTTTAGGATCATTCAGAATGAGTTAGTAAATGAGTAATAAACTATTCAAATTAAAATTTATAATTATTATTATTCGGGCATATACTAATAGTTAATTTGTATGTTAATAAATGCTTTATTAACTCAACTTCATCCAGTTTTGTGACCTGATATAAAGTGAGGACTATTTATGCTTTATAAATCCCTTTATAAATGACAATTAAGGACTCATATTCCAAACAGGAAAAAAGAAAATAAACGACTTTATTAATTTCTATTCATTTGAAGAGACGCAATTGAAACTGTATCAAATAAAAAATGTATCTTTGCAACCTTATCTAAAATAAAATGACTGTACAGTTTAAACATTGCATCCTATTGTATTGTTAAATTATTATATTGTTGTTGTTTTATTCAATTGTATGTCTTATTTTGACACTCCTGTTATTCAGCAATGTTTAAACTTTACAGTAATTTTACGTTTTAAATAAGATTGCAAATATTATTGTTCATTTGATACCAAGCCTTTAATTGTCATTTATAAGGGATTTATAAAGCATAAAAAGTCCTCACTTTAGATTAGGTCACAAAACTGCATGAAGTTGAGTTAATAAAGCATTTAATAACATACATAGTAACCATTACTATAGGCCTGAATAATATGATATATAAATTTTTTTTTTTATCGATATATAAATTTTAATTTATTAATCGTTTACTAACTCATTCTAAATGATCTTAAAACGATCTTAAATGATCTCCTCCAACTACTCTTAAATACAAATGGTTTGTAAATAATGCAATACTTAATTTAGTAATGAAAAATCAACCAGTCACAAATTATGAAAGTACAATTATTAAGCACATAATAAATGTGGTTGTAAGTCAAGAATACAGCATTTGTAGCTGCAGTTATAAACTGCTTACTAACGTTTGGTAATGTAGAGTTAATGCTTAACAAATAATGAACTCACTAAATGCTAATGCTTAATAAATGATTTATAGTGTGTAGTTATTATAAAGTGCTATCGTATTTTGTTTTGTTGATGTGCAGTCATCATTTGTGTCAAAGCCTATTAGAATGACAGTATGATTTATAATAAGGATATTGTCAATCTGACAGGCTTTGTCATACAAATGAGGATTATAATGCTTGTATATCAATAATCTACTAATATGTTACTGTATGTTAATTACAGGGTATCTGTGGGGCCTTAAAAAGTCTTAAAATGTCTTAAATCTCAATCTAAATTTTAGGCTTTATAAAGTCTTAAATCTACTGAAATATTGTGTTGTAGGTCTTAAATGTTTTTAACAGGTCTTAATTTTCCTTTGTTCATTTAACTACCCAATCTGGCCATTAACACCCAAACAATGACCAATAATTCATCTCAATAAAACTTTTAACTTTTTATTTAAAAATAGCATTTAATTACTTTCCTTACAGTAACATTTGCTTAAAAGTTCTCCATTTAATTACGGCTGAGGATACTGACCTGACCTATATGTTTTATTATTAAATTATTATTATTGTAGGCTGAAGTCACTAGCTATGTTTTCATCCAAAAATGCAAATTAACTTTATGCGCAAAACCAACCAACAAATCCTGTCACTTCCTGATTAACTGGCGCCAAATATCAACAGTTAAAATGGAATTTGCTGCAGTCTGAGAAGCTGCGTCAATCTATTCTTCATTGAATAAATGACTTGTACCTCAGAAGGCAATCCTGAAACGCAATGAACGCATGGTGGCATTTGAAGGTGTCAGATGCGGAGTGCAGATACTCTTGATTCTGGAGGTAATTAATAATATAATAACACTGATACTGAAATGGTTAAGGCATTTTAGAATGACCAGAACAACATTTCAGATGTTTTACAATGTGCTCAGCCTGCTGGTTTGTCCATTTACACACATTTGTATCATCACGTGACCTTTTTTAATGCGGATACTGGAATTTGTTCGATAAAAGTGTTTCCATCACAGTTTATGTGCATCTTTTCTTATCAAAAAAAAATTTATCCTACTCAGTAATTTTTTTTCATGAGCATTTTCAAAATGTTACGCATCAACCGATTTTTATTTTTATGCGCATCTCCAAAATGTGCATAAAAATAGGTGGATGGAAACATAGCTATTGACAGCTATGTAAGGGCTATAGGGTTTGTTAATGGATATATTTGAAAATAAATACTTAAACTAACATTCAAACAAAATGATTATTATTGTATTATTAAATGTATTATATTTGGAAAAAAAAATGATAATCAATCACTTGATAGGGCAAGTGAAAATATTTTTTTAACTAGGATATTTGAAAAAAGTCATTTAACTTAGTGAAACCTGCAGAAACCCTGTAATTATTATACAATATAATTATATTGCTAATCAGCTTGTCAGTGCAATTGCAAATGTGATATTGATTTTTATACAACAGTTATAAAGTCATAATAAGAGTTACAACAAACAGACTACTATTGAGTAAAATTAATTTAAGACATTATATTGCCGGTTTTGTATTAAAATAGTTTTAAACTATGCCAGAGTGGAACATTTTTGCAGCTCAGGAGCATTGCAATATTTTGTTACTTATTGGATTTCTTTGAGTGAATCATTTGAGAGGCAGAGTTCTTAATGAATCGACTATTTAAACAAATCTATTAAATTAATGATTCTTCAAAGTTCTTTTACAAAGCTACTACCTACTGATGATTTTGGTGTTATGTTTGTTTGTTTAATTATGGTAGGTGTACAGCAGCCAAGGCACTGGCACAAAAACACTCCTAACAAAAATACTAATGTTTTCAGTATTGCACACCCTAGAAGGCAATAAAAGTATTTAACCTGTATTGTATTAACTCTTGTTTTTTTTATCCTCTACCTATTTGCTTAACCGTATTCATCAAGGAAAGGGTATAAGCAGAATATCAACCTTCGCAGCATAAACAAGTTCTGTTGTGGTAGAGCTTTAGCTAGAATATTCAGTTGATGCCTGTAGGTGCGTGTTGTAGCCATTGTTTTTGCTGTCCTACAGTGTTAGCATTGTGAACTGCTATTCAAACCCAAAGTGAACTAATGTGCACCTTTTGTAAGTTTGTCTGCTACTGTCTGTCATGTTTCCCAGGATGTGGATGAGGCGCACTATGCCTATTCTTTCAAGTACCTGAAGAACAAGCCTGTGAAAGAGCTCAGTGGAGATCAGTTCTTGAAGATGTGCCTGGCTGAGGAGGAAGGCCTGCTCGCCATAGACATCTGCATTGACCTTGTCGGAGTCAAAGGGTATAGTTGTGTTTTTTTTTTTACTTGAGAGCAAAACCTGAATTTAGTGTCAAGAAACCATTTATGGCCCATTTCCACTGAGTGGTACGGTATGGGTCACTATTCAGGCTTGCGTTTCCACTGCCAAAAGGGTACCAATGGTGGTCGTGCTGTACGTCAGAAAGTTTCAGTCAACGTCATTCTCACTCAAAGAAATGTCAAAGTAAAGCTGTACAGGTTGTTCACATAATATGAACACTTCTCACAAAACAGATGCTTTATACACGTAAATACTGGTTAATAAATGTTCATTACTAACCTTTCTATGAACAAGATTTGATTCTAACTGCAGATTGACGATAGTGAAAAATAGCCTACTGTAATATCTGCAATTATATTAAATAAGTAAATAAATAAATGCAACATATATGAACACATACAGACCCTTACAGTCTCTGATATGTTACAGAAAAAGCATACTTTTAGCCCTTATTTGGGTTCAAAAACAACACGCACATGTAACCCGTCAATCCAAGTTCATAATAGTCCAAAATGTGAAGATAATAGATAAATATGGCAGTTTGTTCATGTTTTAGGTTGCTAAAAAAATTTTTTAGCTCCTTTTGTTTTTTTTGGGCTTCTCCTTTGTTTGTTTGCACGTCACTCTCGCGTTTATCCATTTCTGAAAGGATCGGATGTCAAAAGCACTTCAATAATCACGCGCACGTTATTATCAGCTTAAGAAGTTTGTTATTTCAAATATAGACGCACGCTCTCTCTCTTTCTCGCGAGTTTGCACTTTAGACGGACCTGTAAACAACTATGCAGGTCACAGGGTAGATTCTGTTCTTCTTTTTGGCTTTGTGGCTGCTCATCAAGACGACGACAAGGTTTATTTAGGCTTGGGTCGATCATGGCTCGTTATTATATGTATATATTATTATGGTGTAATATCTCAGCTTTGTATTTATAAATGGTGCTTCCTTTGTTTTCTTTCTTCTGGCTTGTGCATGAGCTAGTGATGTTTCTCTGTAAACCAATAGCGTTCAGCTGCGCATCTTGCTTCGCCTTTTGGTACCCTTTTGTTGTGCTAGCTACCCTTTTGAAAGGGTACCCAAAAAGCAGTACGGTTAGCTTTTTGGTACCTTTTGACAGTGGAAACGGCTATAAAAGCATACCGTACTGTACCACTCAGTGGAAAAGTCCATTATAAATTGTTAAAGGGACTGTTTACCCATGAATAGAAAATTTACTTGAATCAAAACCTAGGAGATTTTGTAGAATGTTAGAAACCAGTTTCCATTGACATTCATAGTATAAAATAAATGCTATGAAATTCCAAGGCTACCAGTTTCCAACAGTCTTAAAAATATTTCCTGTGTTTAATAAACAAATATGGAATAAGTGAAGGGTAAAATATTTGTGGTGAAGTGTCTCTTTAAGGCAATGGTCACCAACCTATTCATCGAGATTGACTGGTAGATGTTTTTCACTCTGCTGGTGCCTCCTGAAATAACAGAAAAATAAGTACAAGAATTATTTTTATTGATGTGAAGTGTTGCGTATCTCTTTATTTATTTAATCCAGCTAAGGCTATAAATTAACTATCGCAAATGTTGATATACAGCTCTCCATAGCGATGACAAAAAGAAGGCATAATTGTTACCAATACCATGGCGAAATATATGTGCATTGGTACAGTATATCGTATAATAATCAAGGTAAGGTACAGTAGTCATCTAACTGAGAGACATCTTAGAGACTGGCTTTTTTTTTCTTTACAGATTGCCTGATTTTATTACAGTTGATTTATAAAATGCTAATGTAGTACCAGCAGAAGTATAATTTCACTGTTATCAGTGGCACTTAACTGTTAACAAGGGCTTAATGTGTTGTGGTGCAGTGTCACAATTTCAATTGGCTTCATCACAATTTAACCTTTCTCTTTCTTTTTTTTTGATGGGTAGATATTGCCTTAGAGTAAGATCTGAGATCATGGGTGCAAGTTATTGTTGGTGACCAGATGTACAGAAGCAATCTGTTTGTCATTTCTCCAGGTATGGAGATCAGACTTACTTTGATGAGATCAAGCAGTTCTACTACAGGGATGAGTTCAGTCACCAGGTGCAGGAGTGGAACAAGCAGAGAACTCTCGCCATTGAAAGATCCCTGCAGCAGTTCCTATATCCACAGATGGCCAAGGAACTAAAGAACAAGCTTATCGCTGAAGCCAAGGACAATATCGTTAAGGTGACCCATTGATTGCATGTGTTGTTTGCTGCTAAAGAACTTTCTGTGCAACAAAACAGTGGTCCATAACATATTGATTTGTGTTCTTGTGTCTGGGGGACAGTCATGCTGCAAAAAACTGTATAATTGGTTGAAGGTGGCTCCTTATCGGCCTGATCAGCAGGTAGAGGAGGACGATGACCTTATGGATGAGTCACAAGGAAAGGGTATCCGTGTGCTCGGAGTGGCCTTTGCTTCTGGCAGGTGTGTATTTGAATGGAGTGAGAAAGTGTTTACAGTTGTTTGCATGGTATGTAAGAAACAAATATGACCTTGGAGCTTAAGTTGTGCAGGTATATTTGTAGGAATAGCCAACAATAATTCAAACATTGTATGAGTAATAAATCATAAAAAAAAATTTTATGCTGAAAATCATTAGACTATTAAGTAAAGTTCGTGTTTCATGAGAAAATATTTTACATTTCCTACCATAACTATATCACAAATTATCTTTTGCTTAAAAATATGCATTGCTAAGAAATACATTTGGACAACTTTAAAGGGCATTTTCCTTGAACACTCAGATTCCACATTTTCAAAAGTTGCCTCTCAAACAAATATTATCATATACTAATAAAATAATTACACAGAGGAAATAAGCTGCATGTCTTTTAAAACTCCATTTTTCTCAGAGCAACATCAATAAAATTCAGTGGGCAGTTGGCCTAATGGTTAGAGAGTAGATTGCTGGAAGCAATAGCTGCCCACTGCTCTGGGTGTAGGAGTATTTTCAATTTCAAGTATGGGCAGCCATACTTGACAATACTAATTTATTCACTAAATACTTTAAATAAATAAATATATATATATATATATATATATATATATACATATCAGTATAAGTCCTAATGAGTCCAAAATGCTTTTGGAAAGCAGCTGGTGTGCAGCATGCTCAAAAGTTGGCACAAAACAATGGTTAGTTTGGGCTAAAATGTCTTGGACAATAAAAGAAACCAACTGCAATTTAGTGAGTCAATATTTTTCTGGCTTGATTTTTAATTTTTTAAGTAAAAATCATGTATTCTATGTCAAATAAAAGTTAATAACTTGTAGTGAATTTTATATATTCTGTTTATTGGTTACAGACCGTAACATAATTATAGTTATCAAGTCAGAGTACTGGACATGCGTTTGCTTACCCTGTATAGTTATGAATGGGATCTGATGGCATTTGCTTGTGTTTGTGTAGAGATACACCAGTGTTCTGCTCTCTCATTAATGGTGAAGGAGAGGTGGTGGATTTCCTCAGACTTCCTTATTTTCTGAAGAGGAGAAATGCATGGAGAGAAGATGAACGAGAGAAAAAGGTGAAGAAACAGAAGCCCTGAGAATGATCAACTGCTTAGTTGTTTGTTAATTACAGTTGATATTTTTAACACATCTGCTTTGTTTTGTTTTTTTGTAGCAACAAGATGTTGAAAACCTCAAAAAATTCCTCCTTAGTAAGAAGCCACATGTTGTTGCTGTTTCTGGGGAGAATCGGTGCGTCTATCATTGCTGAAATTGTCATTTTAAACCTACATAAAAGCTTCACATGCTAATATTGTGTTTGCATGCATGTAGTGATGCGCATATGGTGATGGAGGACATCAAGCGCACCATCAGTGAGCTGGAGCAGAACTCCTCTCTGCCTGTGGTGGGAGTGGAGTTGGTGGACAATGAACTGGCTGTGCTTTATATGAACAGCAAGAAGTCTGAGGTCAGTGGAGTGAAAGAAACACATCTTGCACATAAAAAACCAAAGCCGGATCTTATTCTAAAGTTTCTGTTCTCATGCTGTTTCTTACATAGGCGGATTTCAGGGATTACCCACCTCTGCTTCGGCAGGCTGTGTCTGTGGCTCGCAAAATCCAGGACCCACTAGTGGAGTTTGCCCAAGTCTGCAGTACTGATGATGACATCCTGTGTTTGAAACTGCATCCCCTGCAGGTACAAGCTCTGTCCTGCATCTCATGGCCTGACCTTTGACATTTATGCTTAAATGCTGTAGAATTGCTCATTGTCTTTGTGTAAAGTTCAGCATTGTCATGCCTTTTAATATTCTCAGTATACTTTTATAGTATTGAATTTGTTCTGATTTCAGCTTTTGTTTTCATTCTGCGTTTAACTAAAATATTTGGCTTTTCGTTTATTTAACTTTGTTTTTGTAACAAGTTAAGCTTTTAGTTTTTTTATTTTGTCAAGTAATATTTACATATATTATCACGATATTTGTGGCCCATGATTAACAATTAAATAACATTGTGATTTTACAGTATAAAGACCAAGCCATTATTTTAATGGGTGGAGTTTACTGACTGTACCACATCACAAGCAAGAGGTGACTGTGTCTAGATTGCAAGTGTTTCTTGATTTTTTTCGAGAAATGCAATGTTGATCAGGTAGCCTCCTGCCTTTGCTCCTGTAACACAAAAAACCTCATTAACCACGTTAAAAGCCATCACAAAGTAGCTGTCGTCAGTGGGTTAATGAGCTCAGGAGAATTCTGCTTTGCATTTTTCTATGCATTATTAACATCACTAAACCAGACAACATTTGTTTTCTAAATTAACTAAATATTCATGGAGATTCAGCATTTTTTTCCAACGCATTTGCCAGTCATGTAGACAGAAAACACTATCCAATTGTTCTGCTTTGAATAGAATAAAACTATTAAAAATCAAATTAAAGACTATACACATGAAATAAAAGATTCACAAAGGTGTATCTTATGGAAAAACACCAATTTATAGGTGCTACTTTCGGTTTTTAAAAAATCAAGCAGATAAAAAAAAATCTAATTTGCAGAAGAAAAATGATAGGAATTTTGCAAAAGAAAAAGATTAAACATATCGAGACTGTTAAAAGAACATTCTACTTTTATTTATTCTTTCGACTCAAATACAGAAGCTAAGATTATGAATGACGGAGTGTAAAGCCGTCTCTTCTGCGCTTCAGCAGCGCTCCCGCTGTTTACGAATGAGGAGGTGGAGAGAATGCTCTGTTAAGTTTCACCTCAAGATATTTAAATTAAAACTAACACTGAACTGCTCAGCACGCTCAAAAAGTTGAACTAAAATGCACAACTCTTGTTGGTTGCACCCGGGATCCACAATGAAACTAACACGCCATTCCTTTAATTCAATGTTTGTGAAGTATGTGAACCAACCGCAGACGCTTTGTCATGTTGGTCGCCACACCCTGCTTCATAACTTATTAGTTTATTATAATAATTACACTTAGCTTTGCCATAGTTCTGCACCACATGTAGCTACACTTTTGAGCACATCTTGCGGTCCATCTCTAAACAAATGTTTAGATTATTATTGAAAGTGTTCTTCAGCGGAAAACTTAAAACGAAACCTAAATAAAAAAAATTACACATACCGTAGGAATGGTATAGCAGAACATTTTGTCCATTTTACATTTACTTTTTCAAACTGCTGTATACCTTGAAAACGGTTAGTGTCTCATGCCTAATACTAGTATTCAGCATTAAGGGTTATTTAAAGGCTAAATTAGGTTAATTTGTTTAACTTGGCAAGGTAGATTAATTTGGCAAGTCATTTGACAACAATGGGTTGTTTTGAGCCAATCAGAGGGAAAAGTCTTAACGCTAATAATGTTAACCCGAATTTAAAAAAATTGCTTGTATTCCACTTAAAATAAAAGAAATTAGACTTTCACCAGAAGAAGAAAAAAATAGGAAATACTGTGAAAATTCTCCTTGCTCTGTTCAACATCCTCTGGGGAAACTTTTAATAAAGACTTAAAAGGGCTAATGATTTTGTCTTTAGCTACATGTATTTTCGTTTTATTGTACCTCAGGAGCATGTAGTGAAAGAGGAACTGCTGAGTGCGCTCTACTGTGAGTTCATAAACCGGGTGAATGAGGTTGGTGTGGATGTGAACCGAGCTATTGCTCACCCTTACACCCAGAGCCTGGTCCAGTACATCTGTGGTCTTGGACCAAGAAAAGGCTCACACTTGCTCAAGGTGAAACATTCTCCAAACATCTCGAATACACTCTTCTCTGATGATTATTTTAAGTGAAGCATTAAATCAAGTGAAGAACATTAAATCATCTTCTGTACATTTCCAATGTCCCTCAGATTCTTAAGCAGAACAACACTAGGTTAGAGAACCGAACCCAGTTGGTCACCATGTGCCATATGGGGCCCAAAGTCTTCATTAACTGTGCTGGATTCATTAAGATTGACACTGCCTCTCTTGGAGACAGGTAAGATGTTAAACATAATGTGTGTGAATGTCTTCTGAATCATGCTGAATACAGCCAGAATAGATGAAGTGATATAATCTTTTATCATGCAGCACTGACTCCTACATTGAAGTTCTGGACGGCTCTCGAGTTCACCCTGAAACATACGAGTGGGCACGTAAAATGGCGGTGGATGCTCTAGAGTACGATGAATCGGCAGAAGATGCCAACCCAGCTGGAGCACTAGAGGAGATCCTTGAGAACCCAGAGAGATTAAAAGATCTGGATCTGGATGCCTTCGCTGAGGAGCTGGAGAGACAGGTGAGCTTTGGGATTTAGTCTTGGTGGCCATTTTTTTTTTTTTTGTGATGAGATGCGTTTTGTGATTCAAGGCATTGATATTAAATGGATAGTTCACCCAAAACAGGGTTCCCAGGCTTCTTGAAAGTACTTAAATTTCAGACATATGGATTCAAGGCCTGGAAAGCACGAATTAAGCTTGAATTTAGTTTGACATTAAATTTGTTTATTATGTTATTTTAACAATTGTGCTGTGCCACTGTCAAAAACAGAACCAAAAAGAGGGAAATTCTTAATTTAAAAATATTACATTTAAAACTTGTACAAGAACTATGACAAATAATTCACGTTTTATCAATATATTAGATTATTAATATTGCCTGTATTAAATTCTAAATTTATTTTATTAAAGTTTTTTTTTACGTTTTTGAACTGGTTAAAATGATCAAATGAAAAAAAAATACATTGAAAACATTATTGCTCTTAAATTGGAGTATAAATATTAATTGTAAGTGAAATGTGAAGTACAATAAGTTCTTTTGTAGCACTTAATATGCGGTGTGACAAAAGGTGCTTGATTTGAAATTAATAGTGCTTTTTAATCAGCTGTTTATGAAAAGTGGGAACCCTGAATGAAACTTCCTCACCATTACTCACACTCAAGTGGTTCTAAACATTTATGTACTTCTTTGTTCAAAACAAGATATTCTGAAAAAAATGTTGGAGAAAGAGCAGCTCTTTACATCCATACAGTAGTTTGCAGAACATTTGCAAAGCATGTATATCTGTATTTAGCATCACCTACTTGTGATCTGATTGATAGAAATGCATCTTAATACCAGGGCCAGTGTTTCTGAGGGTGCTTTCACACTAGCCCTTTTGGTCCTCACCCGGGTTGGTTTGACATCATAGTACGGTACGTTTAGCTAGTGTGAACGTGTCTTCTGAACTCGGGTGCGCACCTGTGAACCGTACCCGAGTCTGCCTGAAAGAAGTGGTCTGGGGTATGGTTCTTGCGAACTCTGGTACGGTTCACTTCTAATATGAATGCAATCGTACCAAATAGCGGAAGTGAACCGCCAACTGTACAACAAACTATCGTTTTCATAACGTTTATTCGTGTGTGTGTGTGTGTGTGTGAGTGTGAGAGTGAGAGTGTGTGTCACGTATTTTACTTTGGTGACAAGCAGGACTGAGCCAGGGCATACACAGTGATGTCTGCTTGTCTCCTCCAAAAGAAGCTTCTGCAGACACTGTGTGATGTTCTGAATGTTTATAATGTTTTTGCGGCAGATGGACGCGAGTCGCTTTCTGTATGTCCGAAACTAAAAGATTCAGCAAAAGCAAATCGACCGCAATGTGCCGCAGTCTTTCCATTTTGGCGCTGCTTTCGTGACTGTCACCTAGCAACAGCCATAAACAAAACAGCAGCTCGATGACGCAAGCGTACCAGGGTTCAGAAGAAAAAAAGACTGTGTGAACACAAACCAACCGAGAAGGTGGCAAGGGGGGACAATCGAACTAGGGTACGGTCCAGGCAATTGAACCAAGTGTGAAAGCACCCTCAGAGTGTTTCATGTTAGCAGGTGCATTTATCCAAGGCTACAAATGTAACCGGTTTGAACATGTATTTGACTTAACTAACATTTTTCTATATTTTTTAGGGTTATGGTAATAAGGGAATTACACTGTATGACATCCGAGCAGAGCTCAGCTGTAGATATAAGGACCTGAGAGCTCCATACAGACCTCCTAACACAGAGGAAGTCTTTAACATGCTCACCAAGGAGACACCTGAGACTTTCTATATTGGTAAACCACTACCTGATTGTTTTTGGAAAGGATAAAAGATAGTATTGATCCATATATTCGTGGCGCTTCTGATGTTATTATATAATGTTTTTGTGAATCTCTGTGCACCTACAGGCAAACTGATCACCTGTGTGGTAACTAACATCGCACACAGACGACCACAAGGTGAGAGTTACGACCAGGCCATCCGTAATGATGAGACGGGACTCTGGCAGTGTCCTTTTTGCCAACAGGACAACTTCCCTGAGCTCAGTGAGGTGGGAAGCTTTCCTATTATGTTTTTAAAGGAATTTAGATGGTGGTCATTTTAGCTTTTGCATATCAGTGAATGCTCTTACCATGGTGTTGTGTATTTCTCAGGTGTGGAATCACTTTGACAGCGGCTCCTGTCCTGGTCAAGCCATCGGAGTGAGGACAAGGTTAGATAACGCCGTCATGGGCTTCATTCCAACTAAGTTTCTTAGTGACAAAGTGGTCAAGCACCCCGAAGAGAGGGTCAAGGTGAGTTAATCTGACATCATCTGGCGTTATGTTCACTGTAAATACTTTGCCTCACAAAAGACTTGTGCCTGTTTCTCTTCGTTTAGCCTGGCATGACCGTGCACTGCCGCATCATGAAGATCGACATCGAGAAGTTCAATGTTGATCTCACTTGCAGAACATCTGATCTGAGCGACAAGAACAATGAATGGAAACTTCCCAAAGACACCTATTATGACTTTGATGCTGAGACAGATGATGTTAAACAGGAAGAGGAGCAGAAGAAGAAACAGCAGAGAACCAGTCAGCATTGATCTTCTTTTGAGAGCACTCATTATCTTTATTTTTTTGTTTGTGATTCAAGTATGAATTTTGTTATTTTCTTTCTAGCTTACATCAAGCGTGTGATTGCTCATCCGTCTTTCCACAACATCAACTTCAAACAAGCAGAGAAGATGATGGAGTCCATGGACCAGGGTGACGTGGTGATTCGACCCAGCAGTAAAGGGGAGAATCATTTGACTGTGACGTGGAAGGTGGCGGACGGGATCTATCAGCATGTGGACGTCCGTGAGGAGGGCAAAGAGAACGCCTTCAGCCTTGGACATACTCTCTGGATTAACACTGAGGTAAGCCATACCTACAGCTCTAGCATACATGAGGGCTGAACAATATTAAAAAAATATTAGTTAACAATTTCATGTTTTGAGAGATATCTATATGTAAACAGCTGCACCGCATGATTTTAGTACCTCTATTTGGAAATAATTTATTCTTTTTGGATGTTTGGATTAATGTAGAGACCTCATGTCTGAAATACAGCCATGTCTCACTGCTATATACCATTACTTTTTGTTAAAGTTATAACATATATTATAAATGATTATTTCTTGTAGCTTGAATGTTTTAAAGGAGCTTATAATGCGTGCACAGCCTTAAAAATCACATGCGAATGAAAAACGTTTACTCTGTTTTGCATAAACTTTGCAAGTAATCCATAAATCACATCCATTCTGAATTGTGGTGCAATTTATTTTATACTTTCTCAAATAGTTGAACTGTGTGGATGAGTGTGAAGAAACACCATGAGTGGTTTATTAGACATCTAACAGTAGTTGTGGTTGTCTGCAGGAGTTTGAGGATCTGGATGAAATCACAGCCAGATATGTCCAGCCCATGGCTGCGTTCGCACGAGATCTGCTCGGCCACAAGTACTTCCACGACTGCAATGGCGGCGATAGGAAGGTGATTATTCTAATTAACTACCATCTGTTCATTTAATCTTGATTTCTACCCTCATTATATTAAAACGGCTCACATTTATTACAAATAAGATGGATCATGCATTTATTCTTTCATGTATCTTTACAGAAAATGGAGGAGCTTCTAGTAAGGACCAAGAAAGAAAAGCCAACGTTCATCCCTTACTACATCTCAGCATGTAGAGACCTGCCTGGCAAATTCTTGCTGGGCTACCAGCCTAGAGGGAAGCCGAGGTAACACTCACTACCCCACCTAACCAAGGCACAGGTCACACAGTTTATATTTTTTTCAATAACGTTTGCTTTTGTTCAATTTTGCAGGATAGAATATGTAACCATCACTCCAGATGGCTTTAGGTATCGCTCTCAGATATTTCCTACGGTCAACGGCCTCTTCCGCTGGTTCAAAGATCACTACCAGGATCCTGTCCCAGGTCCGTAGTCTCTCTCTGCACCTCAGCTCTGGCCTAGTACTGTTATTCTTTCTTTTAATGTGATGTTGATGTCTCTGTAAAGGTGTGACGCCAGCCAGCAGCAGAACTCGAACGCCAGCATCAGTAAACGCCACACCTGCCAACATCAACATTGCAGGTTTGTCAGACATATTTGAGTCTCCACTGAAAACAGAAGGCATTTTTAAAACTTTAATTCTTCTCATGAACAAACCTGTCTCATTTCTTGCAGACTTGACTCGAGCTGTGAACTCTCTTCCACGAAACATGACGTCCCAAATGTTCAACGCCATTGCTGCAGTTACAGGGCAGGGCCAGAACCCCAACACCACACCGGCTCAGTGGGCCTCCAGCCAGTATGGCTACAGTGGCGGCAGCAGTGCAGGAGGAGGAGGAGGCAGCAGCAGTGCTTATCACGTATGACACCTCTTTGACTGTTTATTCTAATAAATTAAAGCTTGGCCTGATATAATTTTTTTTTTCATATTCTCCAGGTGTTCGCAACACCCCAGCAGCCGATAGCAACACCCTTGATGACGCCCAGCTACTCTTACACCACACCAGGCCAGCAGCAGGCCATGACCACGCCACAGTATCCCAGCAGCACACCACAATCCTCACATGGACACCATCAGCATTCATCCTCCACTCCGTCATCATCTTCATCGAGAGTGAGGACGCCTCAGCCTAAGTGAGTGCTACTGTGAATCTGAATGTCTTCACATTCAAAATGTCAAATGGCATTTGTCACATACACAATATGAAAAACATTTTATTACTGTCCTTGTTAGGACTGGTTTATACTTCTGCGTCAAGTGATCAACTTAACCCACAGCGACTGCCTTGCACGTAGCCGTGCATTTATACTTCTGCATGCTGTTTGTGTTGCTCTGTAATAACACTTCTGAAATGCTAGCTGGCAGAGAGGATTTATGTTTCTCTGTGTCAAGTTTCTTTGTGGGTGTTTTGTTTTTTCTGAACGCTACCTTAATGTACAAGCAGCTAAAACTCGTTCATTTAGAGGAGGGAACTGGCGGACATACAACAACTTTAGTAATTAGGTAAATACAAAACAACAGTTTCCATCTGGAGCTCAATCACAGGACTCAACACTTGAAAACACTCGCTCCAATGTGGCTCTCACGTTCACTCGCACTCTTCAGCCCTAACAAGCTGACCAATCACAGAGCTTGTGCTACGTGTTGTTGCGACATGTAGTTACATTTTTGAGAGGTCAGACATGACGAGGGCTATGCGACTGAGCGAAGGCTATGCCAGAGCATACGCGTGTGTGTGACGCAGAAGTATAAATCAGCCTTAATAAATGTGGATATTTAATAGAGAAGCACAGAATTTGCCATTTTTGACTAAGGGTCTACTCGTAATAGGCTATCTGAATCGTACCCGGGCGTGTTTGACTCCCATTTCCCAGTGACAAGTGTGGGTGCTCCGAATCGCTTCCGGGGGGTGGTTCAGTTGGCTGGCCCTGGCCCAGTAGGAAGGTGTGCGCCAGAGTGCGGTTCGGTTGGGCTGAGGCATGGTACGCTTGTAGTGTGAGTGCAATGCACACCTGAGTGCAAAACTGAAGACACGGCATCACTTTTAAGGGACTGTTTCATACAGATTTATTAATCATTCTTACTTTTCAATGAAAGTGAACTGTTATAGTTTATTAAAGATGCAGCCCCTCCGGTGCATGTCAGCTGCCACCTTCAGCAAATCTAATACCTGCAGCACGAGGATTTTTAATGAAAAATTATGAGCATCAAAAGTGGTGGATCTGTTCAGCAAAAGATTTGACTGTGTGTCATATCCTAAATGACTTAAATTAATACAAAACAATAGAACTGCAGCAATCTCCACTGTGCTGAACGAGAGCGCTTCTCTTCAAAACTGAATACTCGCATCATTGATGACTCAAGCAATGCTCTGGCTCAAAAGGTAAAATTGCAGTGAGTGCAGGCAGAGGGGAGGGGCACAAATGTGCCCCAGCATGGTTCAAGGCAACCGTGCCTAGTGTGAGTACACCCTAAAAGAGAAAAATTGATAAATATATAAGGGAAAAAGTCTATGCTATTGCTGCACTAACCAAAGAGCAAGAGCAGCCAGCTAGTTTGTATGTGCGTCACTGTCAGAGTTGAAATCTACTCAAATAATGCACTGACAGGAAATGTAGTATTCTACTTAGTACAGTTGTTCCTGCTGCTTATAATAGTGCTAATGTGTTGTCATGGCAATGCTGGTAAAATGATGACTTAGAATAAAATCTGTTTATTTACTGACTTGTGTTTTGTAAAATTGCTATCATTTGTTAAATTTATAAAGTCTTTTATTTAAGACATTAATAATTTTTACAAAACTGTTTTGGTTTAGTATTTTGTCTGCATCCAGAAGTTAAATTTAATTTTGGTGCATCTTTAATATATAATGTGCATATAAAATGAATAGATGGATAGTCAACATGACAGGAGAAACGCCACCTACTGCCAGAGAACAAAATATCCATTTAACCATTAAATTTTCCCTTTTTTTAATCTTATGCAAAAATTGAATGAATTGTTGGATGAATTATGAACTCTTGGACTTCAGTTGCAGTCACATTTGGTGTTGCTTTATGAAATTTCATGTGCAATATTGCAATTTTATTTATTTATTTATTTTTAAATGTGCATGTTTCCTAGTGTCACGAAAGTATGAATTCCAAAATTCCATAATTGCTCGTTTAAAGTGTGCATGAACCGGAAGCTGCAACCGTATATATGTATATGTGTGTGTGTATATATATATGTGTGTGTGTGTGTGTGTGTGTGT
>CAIGQZ010032312.1:3127050-3176117 GCA_903798205.1 Danio tinwini | reverse complement strand
TAGATTTATAGATGTGCATTTTAACTCATTTTCATCATTTGCAATGTTTCCAAATTGCATTGTTTGTAATTTTTCTGTGGCGGTTCATTCCACTGTGGTGACCCCTGATAAATAAGGCACTAAGCTGAGGTAAAATTAATGGATGAATTGTTTTCTGTAAAGCTGCTTCTGGCCATGACATGTTCACATCTAAAAAAATTTAAGAGACATGTTTAATAAATGTCTCAATAAATGGGCCAGACATTTCTAACTTTCCATACCAAGAGGCTCAGGAAATGTTCTTCCAGAAACCCATAAATATTGCAGAGACAAAAGCTGCACAGTTTGTCAATAAAAAGGATATAAAATAAATGTTAATTTATAACTTACAAACGATTGTACAGTTCAAATAGTTGATCAGTTATTAACTGCTGTCATTAAAGACCATGACTCTGTGTCAGTGTGAGCCTGAACAGCCAAGCTGCGTTGGGCCGCGTCGCGCCTCCTCTCCATTTCTGTTTGTTGTAATAACTCTGTAAAAACTGACAGTTGGAGGGTTGTGGTTAAGTATGTTAGCCACGCTCAATACCTCAGACAGACGTAATCTGAGAATTAAAAAAATAAATTAAACAGGAAGTGCATTTTCAGATTTTATTTTAGATTACAAGGACAAACTCTTTTTCTTTGTTAATGACATGCACAGATGTGTTGTTCTCCACAAAACTAGCAATATGAGTTAACAAAATCAATATGGTTACTTTTGATTTCATGTGGACTTGAGTCACCAAAACTTAATGGATTGTGTATGCTTTAACCTATTTGTTTGAATCCTTTGACTTGTTCAAAACAACGGTGTTAAATAGCAGAAATTGTTGCTCCCATGATGCTCAATGAATAACACAATCGACTTCTCTCTGCACTCTCCAAATAATATAGCAGCATCTGTGCTTGAGACATGAGCAGTTACAGATTGAAGTACTAAACTTCTATGCTTGCGTGTGTGTTCTCTCTGCAGGGCGAGTTCTCACACCGCTGTGGATTGGGGTAAGATGGCTGAACAGTGGCTACAGGAGAAAGAAGCGGAGCGACGGAAGCAGAAGACCCCCCGCATGACGCCCCGACCATCCCCCAGCCCCATGATCGAGAGCACACCCATGTCCATCGCCGGAGACGCCACTCCACTGCTGGACGAGATGGACCGATAGAGCAGTACCGAGAGAAGTGTCATATAAAAGTCCATCCACATCCATGTCTCACCCTCTGTCTCTCTCTCACTCTCCCGCTGCTAGAAGTATTTGATTCAGAGTCATTCAGAGCTACTGATACAAAGACCAACACTTGAAACGTGCTGACGACAAACACACTTAGGAAAATGGACCTACCATACAAGTTTGTCACGAGGGCTTTCTTTTCGTTCGTTCTTTTTTTTTTTTAAGGCTTTCGGTTTTTATTAACTAATTTTGAAAGGAAAAGCATGAGACGCTGCATGATTGTGCCCACAAGACCTGGTGTACGATTCACAGTATGATCATTAGTTCAGAGCAACCCACAGAGCTTTTCTGTTTTTGTATTTGGCTTTAAACGGTGAAATAAAACCCTGTTTGCGTATAAAACAGAGCACTGTAATGATTCAGAATCAGTGTTCTGTTTTGGCTGTTACAAGGATTAAGCACTGGGGAGATTTGCAAAGCTGCTTAGCTACTAAAACAATAGATGAAGTAAGTGACAATTATTAAGAGATCCTGTAAATGTAGTGCTTTTGTGGACTTTTACGGGATCAAACACGTTTTAATTTCTAAACATTGAGGAATGATGTTTTTAAGGTTTGCTCAGCCCATTCATTTAGACGTTCATCGTACAAGATAAACTGAACTGTTGCGCTAAAAGATATTGAGACCCTGAACAGTTTTTTTTTTTATTTGCTTCTCTGGTTTGGGGGCTGTTTGTGTGTATGTGAATGTATCTTTGCTGGCTGGACTTTTCTGAAGGTGTCGCACACATGCAGTCGTCTTTCCTTCATGTACAATCCTTCATGTATCACTATAGACAGACATTGTGAGATTTAAGCAAAGAGAACTTTATTAACAGGCTGTGAAAACATTTTCATGCAACAAACTTTTTTTTTTCTTTCACCCCACAGCTAGTAGAGTGTGTCCGACCTGATCATGTGTTCGTTTAGCACTGAGGATCTGCTTTGCCTTCAGGTCAGGAAATGAACTCGGTGTCTGAACCTTTCTGTTCAGTGTATTTCACTGCTGACCATTTAATTTTTTTTTCTTTGATAAAGTTGTCCGAATTAAACCTGAATATGATTCAAGTATTTTTTATTTGTGTTCAACTGTGGGTTTAATTAGGATCTATAGAGGTTTGAGTAGGTAAAGGGAAAGGTTTGGTTGTTTGTATTCAGACTGGAGAGAATTCATTTCACACAGCTGTGATCTTAAGATACTGCTAAACTGGCTGTTACGCCGTTTTACATGTGACATTCCTTGGGATTTTATTCAAATGAAAAATGTCATCATTTACTCGCCCTCATGCTGTTACAAATCTAAATACAGTTGTTCATGTTCAATTTAATGTTTAACATTCAGAATGTAATCACAAAATGAATCTGAGTGGTCTCATTTCGGTTTACTGAAGACAGACATAAACAAATATAATTCAGGCTTTTATTCAAGTATGAATACTAAGTTTTACAACATTTAAAGGGATAGTTCACCCAATTTACTCACCCTTAAGTGTGTCCATATCTGTTTTTTCTGTTGGACACCACAGAAGATATTTTAAAGATTGTTGAAAAAAAATGGTAGATATTTACCATCATAGCAGGAAAAAGTCTTCCATCGTCTTTAATATTCTTCAAATTTCTTTCTTCAATATCTTTGAGTCCACCAGAAGAAAGACTCTCGAATTAAGCTCGATCATGCTTGCTTGATGTGAGAGAACCAATGAGGTTGATTCTAGTGTTGCACGTATTTCTTCTTCTACACGAGAATGGTTAAGATCTGTTTATAGTTACATGAGCATAAAAATGAAATCAGTTCATCATTTAAAGTGATTGTCTCCCCTCAGAAGACTTGCTTTAAACTGCTGAAAGTATGATTTTAGTTAGCTCTTTGCGAGATAAAATAAATGTTAAAGCATCAGTTTTTGCACGAACAGACTTTAAATGGAGAGATGCTCTCTTAAAATAACTCGGTAATGTCTTCATTTGTGATTCAACACCACAAAGCCAGTCATATGGGTAAATGTTTGGAAATTGAGATTTCTGTGTCATATGAAAGCTGAATAAATAAGCTTTCCTTTAATGTTTCATTTTGTTCACTTCAAAAAGCATTGCACATTACTAATCAAAAATTAAGCTTTTTTATATATTTAGGAAAAGAAATGTACAAAATGTCTTGATGGAAGACAGTCTTTACATAATAATGACAGTAAATGTGGTTACACATAAAGATATGCCATAATTTAAAGTGTTTTTTTTTTTTCATGTTTATTAACCTCTCAAATGTTAACAAACAGTTAGATTGTTTCTCAGTGCATATTTAACTCTTTTTTTTTTTTTTGTCAATACCTCAAATTATTGATAATATGACAATTATTTACAGTCATTATAATTTATTGTGCAATATGTTAAAAAAATTTGATCAAATGATCTAAAACGGAGTTCTATATTTTGCTGACTTGGGATATTATCACAAATGTTTTCAATAATGTTCAAATCCTTTTTATTAGACTGCACAGAGCAGCATTAGAACAGAACCTTAAAATGTATGTAGTATGATAAAACCGCGCTACTCCATCCCCACATGATCACAACCGGAAGCTGAGGCATAATAAAAGCTTCGCTCGTCTTTCATCAGCAATTTCTTCCTTGGTCTGGTTTTGTTTCTGCAGCTTCCAGTCTCACTCTGCTTCATATTATCATGATAATAAAATCTAATTACTTTAGCTCATCCATCAACGATTTTTTATTGAATGATTTAAAAACATTAACAACAAATGTCATCAATCAAACAACAATCCAGGGGTTTTCAGTCATTTAGTCCAAGATGAGTGCCAAAGTCCTTGTTCTTATTGCTTTTAAGTTTGTTGATTCCCTCAATAGACTCAAAATAATTTCATTTCAATTTTTAATTTAGGAAAAAAAGATTTACACTTACAAAACTTGTATTTGTGAATATGAAAATTGGCCTAAAAATAAGTTTTATGAAATAAGTAATTTCCTTTTCACATTCATGGGAACCAAAGATAACATATGTTAATTCTAAATCTCCCTTCACATATTCTTTTATAAAATCAAAAATATCACACCAAAATGTCATTGAATGAGGGAAGAACAGTTGGTGTTAATAACCTTTTAAGATTACACTTGTTTGGATAGCAATAGCATCACTGCAAGGTTCAAGTGACTCAATTCCAATGACATGGATTCCGATTTACTCAAATCCGAATGTGAAATTTGTCCGATATGAATCGTATCCGTGGCCTCGTGTCTGCAGTGTAATAAGCAATGCAGTCGCGCGTCATAAAAAAAGTAGTGAATGACAAACTCTGACTTATTAATTTCAGAACAGACTTCAGCCGAGTCCCAAACCTTGCATTTCATATTCTAGAACAAAAAAAAAGCATTTATATTATCATATAGCACAAGTATTCAAGCCATACCTGTCAATATTGGGATGTGGAAATAAGGGATATGCCCACCATAATAAGGGATTATACAAACTGACAACCCCCCCTTTAAAAATCCCAAAATTACTAAATATGTTCATTTGGAGCTGTTTCATTGTAAATAAACAGTTAAATAGTCAGTAATATGTTTTATTATTATTATTTACAAAATAAAAAATAAATAGTATACATAGCAGCAAATACATTAGCAAACAGTTCAGCTTATTAAAATTAATAGTTATTATAATGAAATAATATCAAGCTATCAAAGTTTATTTGCCGTTTCTTCACTGTATAACTTACACGTACTGATTAAAGAGCAATGAATAAATCTTATTTATTTAGATTTTTTTCGTTTGATTACATTAAATAACAGGTGTCACTTTAAAAATGCAACCATCTAACGTTATAAAGTAATCAATTGCTTCTCTAACTTTTTATGCTCATTTAGAACGAAAATTTGTTGTATTTGAAAAAACCCCACCAAGATCGACATCTTTAGATATTATTATTATTATTATTATGTTTTTGTCTGTTTTAACACGCACCCAAAACCCAGACTTTCGCTCCGTTTCAAATCGCGTGTACAGAATCTGTTTGGGGAACAGCCTCTATTTATCACTATGGTGCGCGTCAGCTGACAGTCCTGCACTGCTATATGACTGTTTTGAGGATTGCATAAGAAGGGGAGACGGCACCTGTAATAAAAAAGAAAAGGGAATCCTGCCATTTTAAAGTGTTTTCATGCCTAAACAAAGCGAAAGCACAGAACAGACTCACATTTAAGTGCAAAGGGCGGCCCCTGGTGGTTTGGCAGTATGGGTTGCGTATAGAGAGGCTCTGCTCTTTTTCCTTCAGAGAAAGACTGAAAATACGGGAGAAATACGGGGAAATACCTTTACGGGATGATAGCGGGATAGAACTGTAGAATACGGGAGAATCCCAGGAAAAACGGCAGGATTGACAGGTATGATTCAAGCATGAGAGAGAGAGAGAGAGAGAGAGCAAATCCGCCATGTAAACTAATATAAAAATGTTGCATAGATCACATGCATAAATCACGCCATGAACATTACATTAAGATGCCTACTGGTTAAAAAATAGATTAAAAGAAGATAAGATGGCCAAATGAGAACCTTTCAGTCATAAATGGTAGTAAAACAACTTGTCAAAAAAGGGGGAAAAGAAATCCTGCGAACAGAATAAATACAGGAGGGGAGAAAAGGGCGCTCTTTAATAATCAGCTGTCAGCCAGCGCCTGCTCTTTTTTCCTGGTCATTGCGTCATGTCATTGTGTGTAGTGTAAATTGCAGACAATCGCATACGAGTCACTTTTAAAAGATGATGTAAGCGGGTGTTCACAAAAAAAAATCGGATACAGTCATAAAATCGGAATTGATTTCCATCAAGATCTGCAGTGTAAATGCGACTTAAATGCTGCCTTAGAATCGGTTTCAGCTGGTTTTAGCTGGTCGACCAGCCTGGTTTTAGAGGGGTTTTGGCCATTTCCAGGCTGGTTTCCAGCCATTTCCAGCCTGGTCTTAGCTGGTCAGGCAGGAAAATGACCAGCTTAAACCAGCTAAAACCAGCTTGACCAGCCTGGTTTAAGCTGGACATAGCTGATTTTGGCTGGTTAAGCTGGTTTTAGCTGGTCAACTCCCTGCCTGACCAGCTAAAACCAGGCTGGAAACCAGCCTGGAAATGGCCAAAACCCCTCTAAAACCAGACTGGTCGACCAGCTAAAACCAGCCAACCATCTTAGGCTGGTCTAAGCTGGATTTTTCAGCAGGGTAATGACCAAACTTTCTTCCATGAAATATCATTTACAAAACCATTCCAATATGACATTACATAAGGCACAGTAACAGAATCTTGCAGAAACAACTCACTTATTTCTTTATTGCATTTTGATTTAGATAATGAAAGGCAGTGTTTACCAATAAATGTTTTCCAAACGTCTATTGAAGGACAAGTTATTGGAAACGAAAGTCCTTTAAAAAGCATAAAACACTTTGTGGGATTGCATCAGCATTAATAGCCTTTTATAAAAAGTATTTCGGGCTAACTGGTATTCCATGCTTAACTTAAAATTTAGAGTAGTTACAAAATAAATCACCATCATTGAAAAGTGATATTATAGTTATACCAATTATTGAAGAATAGAGATTTGTTTTTATAAGATGTTCTTATTATTCCAAATGATATATGAGGTGTAAAATTATGTTTAAATATGTGGGAGCAAGCTAATAACATTTGCCTATGAAAATGAGACAATTTTATGGGCATTTTCATAATATTATAATGACAAATTACTACAAATTTTAATCCAACTAATTAATGAAGTCCACAACTCCCATGATTCCACACTCAGTCACAGCGTCAACAAACTACATCTTTGTTTGTTGTGAATATGTGCCCTCTAATGGTGAAAATGACATACTGTGCTTTTAAAGGGTTCAATTAAATTCCAATTATATGTGAAAATTATATGAATCGCTTTCAATATGGAACAAAATGATTTCCAGTCAAAAAACCAACTGTAAGTCAACATTTTCAAACTCTATTGAGTTTTAAATTCCGACATATTCTGTTTAACTTAAACTGAGTGGATCCCTAAATGTGCAAAATATATCACACTCAACTTCAAGCCAATCAGTGACAAAATACCACAAGCAACTTCCTAGATGCTTCAATGGATTTAACCTTTTATTGTTGCATGAATCAATGTTTTGAGAGGACATTTCCATTCAGAATATAATAGGACGCTGAGCTGCTTGCTGGTTTTTGCTCCAGTAATACTCCACTTATGTCTAACAATCTTTTCATTTATCTCCTAGTGGGAATATGGTGTCGCAGCAGAGCCCGTGGTCATGAGTGCTGGCATATGTATCATATTAGCCAGAGAAACTCATGATGCAATGAAAAACAAGGGCTGCATTTACAAAAGATCCACCCAGGACTGCCAGAAGGCAAGTTAATGTGACCTCTTAAAGTAACACGGCTACTTGCTAGAACAAAAATGTGATGTGAAAGTGACATTAAATTAAAAAGGAGTTGTATTGGATTTGTGTAAAACTTAAGTATTTACAGTAAAGTATTGATAGTGTTTTTGAACCATACTGTAGTGAAGTGTATTATGCTGTACACTGACCGGCCACTTTATTAAGTACTCCTTACTAGTACCGGGTTGGACCCACTTTTGCCTTCAGAACTGCTTTAATCTTTCATAGCATAGATTCAACAAGGTACTGGAAATATTCCTCAGAGAATTTGGTCTATGTTGACATGATAGCATCACACAGTTATTGCAGATTTGTCAGCTGCACATCCATGTTGCCAATCTCCCGTTCCACCACATCCCAAAGGTGTTCTATCGGATTGAGATCTGCTGACTGTTGGAGGCCATTTGAGTACAGTGAACTCATTGTCATGTTCAAGGAACCAGTCTGAGATCATTCACACTTTATGACAAGGGCGTTATCCTGTTAGCCATCAGAAGATGGGTACGCATAAAGGGATGGACATGGTCAGCAACAATACTCAGGTAGGCTGTGGTGATAATGGGCCCAAAGCATGCCAAGAAAATATCCCCTACACCATTACACCATCAGCCTGAAACGTTGATACAAGGCAGGATGGATCCATGCTTTCATGTTGTTGATGCCAAATTCTGACCCTACCATCTGAATGTCGCAGCAGAAATCGAGACACATCAGACCAGGCAACGTTTCCTGCCTCAGTTTCCTGTTCTTAGCTGACAGGAGTGGCACCCGGTGTGGTCTTCTGCTGCTGTAGCCCATCCGCCTTAAGGTTGGACATGTTGTGCATTCAGAGATGCTCTTCTGCATAATTCAGTTGTAACGAGTGGTTATTTGAGCTACTGTTGCCTTTCTATCAGCTCGAACCAGTCTGGCCATTCTCCTCTGACCTCTGGCATTAACAAGGCATTTGCACTCACAGAACTGCCGCTCACTGGATATTTTCTCTTGTTCTGACCATTCTCTGTAAACCCTAGAGATGGTTGTGTGTGAAAATGATGGCACCAACAAACATGCCATGTTCTAAGTCACATAAATCACATTTTTTCCCTGTTCTGATGCTCGGTTTGAACTGCAGTAGATTGTCTTGACCTTGTCTACATGCCTAAATGCATTGAGTTGCTGCCATGTGATTGGCTGAATAAAAATTTGCATTAACGAGCAGTTGGACAGGTGTACCTAATAAAGTGGCCGGTGAGTGTATATCCAAACACACACACATCTTATTCATTCATTAATTTTCTTTTCGGCTTAGTCCCTTTATTAATCCAGGGTCGCCACAGCGGAAACTTATCCAGCACGTTTTTACGAAGCGGATGCCCTTCCAGCCGCAACCCATCTCTGGGAAATATCCACACACTCATTCACACACATACACTGTGGACAATTTAGCCTACTTAATTCACCTGTACTGCATGTCTTTGGACTGTGGGGAAACTGGAGCACCTGCAGGAAACCCACGCAAACGCAGGGAGAACATGCAAACTCCACACAGAAACGCCAACTGACCCAGCCAAGGCTCGAACCAGCGACCTTCTTGCTGTGAGGCGACAGCACTATCTACTGCGCCGCCTACACACATCTTATGTCAAAACAAACTTTTATTAATCACGATTAATCTTTTGCTAGATTTTACTACAGTGAACTGTGTTGTATTTTACTATAGTATAGTTGGTACTGTAAATTAGTACCGTATTGGGTAATTTGTCTATTTTACTATAGTTGTATTACAACAGCTACTACAGAATTACAACAACAGAATTACTCAGTACTTCACTATATAGTGTGGTTCAAAAACACTACAGTATTTACTATAAATTACTATATTATTTTATACATATAAGGATTTCATTCATCTCAATGGTTTAATATACTTGTATCCAAAAATTACACTCCCTTGATCCTGGTTATTTGATAGTGTGTGACAAACTCTGTGTATTGTTAATGTGTATCCACATAAAATCTCAATACAGCACTTTCAAGTCATAAAAATACATTAAATATAATATTGCATTCATTAGTACAGCTCTAAACACTATCCAGACTTGACCTTCAGATGGATTCCTGCTGAGATTCCCTCATTATCTCACTGGCCAGTCTTCTGATTAAACCTTTATTTTACTCCATCTTAAAGGGACATTATCCTATTTTCTTAAAGCCTGTATTCTACAGTCACATGATCTATTCCCATTTGATCAAATCCACACATTACATACTGTACGTTCAGTCAATGACAGCAGCTGGATTGCCTCTTCTTAAAATTGTCGTCACAATTATTGGAGATTTCTGTGGAGAGATCAAATATTTGTGTTTATGAGGAAATATATTTGTTTCTGTATGACCATGCTGGCAGATTTGTCTAAAGCACAGGTGTCAAACTCAGTTCCTGGACGGCCACAGCTCTGCACAGTTTAGCTCCGACCCTAATTAAACACATCAGATCAAACTGAGTCGTTCAAGCTTGCTTGAGGCCTACAGGTGTTGGAGCAGGGTTGCAATTAAACAGTTTGACACCTCTGGTCTAATGTTTGGAAAGGGTGATGGAAAACTAGTGAAGTCACTTGAACTTACTGACGATATCACCGGCTCGCCTAGAATTGTTCTTCTCCAGCTCAGATAAAACACTGGCCTCAAATGTAAGTGAAGCAATCCGCAGGAAGAAATCTCTCACACTCGCCCCTGTAGACGACACCAAACATGATACAAACAGTTGCAAACATTCAAGAATTAATGCTTTTGAAAAAGTCTTTTACTCAAAAGAAGCAGATCAGCATATTATAATCATTTCTGAAGGATCATCTGACACTGGAGCTATGACTGACAGTAATGATAAGAATAAGCTGTTTTACAATATATTAAAAGAAAATATTTCATGATATGATTTGAAAGTTACAGAGCTGCCATCATTCTCAATGAGTGCTGCAGCAGTGACAAGAAAGAAACATTAGAGAGGTTTTATGCAAATGAAAATATTTCTAATCTTTTATACATTGTAAATGACTTGATAACTTCTGCTGAGAATGTAAACAGAATTCATCTAGAAATCATTGCGACTTCATTGCAGCTGTTTGCAATTTAAGTTTTTTTGGCATTAACTCAAAATACTCTCAAAAACCTTAACATTAAGAAGCCTTAACTTTTTTTTTATTTTTACTGAAAGAACCATTTGTTTCTTGGTGTAAAAAACATTTTCATAATCTAAAGCATCTTTTTCCAATGTCAAGGTTAAAGTATGGATGGTAAAAGTTCTTCATGAAACCATTAATGGCAATAAAATACCTTTTTTAAATTTAGTTTGACAGCATTCAAATCATTTGCAGACACATTCGTGTACCTGACAGAGCAGAAACCGCCCAGTACTCTGCTCTGATCTCCTCAGACAATCGAATGGCCTCCTCCTCCATTTGCGCCAACAGATCCGGGTGCTACGAGAGAGAAAGATTCTTAGACTCTTACAAGAAAACGTATTTTTACTTTTAAGTGTAATTTCATGCATCATGCATCCCCTTTTTTTGTCATAATTTTTTTTTTATCCCAGCATCTTGTGAAAGCCAGAGTGCATTTAAAGGCACACATTTAGAATAAAGCTACAATGTGGAACTTTATCAAATTTGGTTTAAAGTTTTGAGCATATTAATAAAAACTAGATGTGTAAACTAGGGCTGCACAATATTTTGTTGCAGCATTGATATCACAATGTGATCATTTGCAATAGTTGCAGTATCTGCAATGTCAAGTTCAGCTTCAGTTTATTCATCACTCAGGAAATTTGAGAGAAATTATAGTTGACCAAGACCCATATTGTTGAGTAATTTGTAAAGTTTAACCTTAATAGAGTGAAATGGTGCTTGTTTGCTTTGTTTTTAAGCCATATGAATAAGATTTCAAGTGCATTTAAATAATTTGTGTAGAAGAAATTTAAACAAAGAAAAATGTATTGCATTTAATTTTATACAATGAAGACTATACAGTTGTATTTGCTTACAATTGATTATTCAACTAATACATTTAGTCTCACCCAAAAAAATCTGGCCAAATTGGGCTATTCAAATCATCTGGTGAAATAATTATATTCATATTTTGCTATAATTATTGCAGAAAAACTAAATATCGCAATGTCAGATTTTTCCAATATCGTGCACCCTAGTGTCACCTACTCAGCTCAAGATATGGACTGACGTCTTGGAAACAGTTTACAAATTATTTTACCATGTTAATGAGATGAGTTCCCTTAATGCTTTTGCTAATATTTGTGTAAACATGAAATAAAATTTTAAATCATATGTTTCAAATATTTGTTGAACATTTTCATTTAGTAATTAGAGGACCAGTTATCTAAATGTTCTTGGTATGAACACCTTTTCTTCATATGATGTACACATAGAAAATTAAGCATCTACATGTCAACTTGTCAAGCAGTTTATGCTTAGTAAAATGTCATTCAGAAATTTAAGAATAAATAATAATTAAAACCAGATTTTAAATGTAACAGGAACTAAGTTGGTTTTGACCAAAAAAAGTAAACAGATTTTTCAAAAAAGAAAGAAATAAGAGTTCTTAAAAAGCAATAGTTCACCCCAAAAATGAAAATTCTAACTCATCCTCCACTTGTCCCAAACCTGTTTGAGATTCTTTCTTCTGTTAAACACAAAAGCATATATATTTAAAGAATGTTGGAATAAAACAGCCATTGACTTCCATAGTATTTTGTTCCTACTATGGATTATTGGCTGCTTTTTTCCAAAATTTTGCAGAACATCTGCCTTTATGTTCAACGGAGGAAAGAAATTGATAACTCTTTCATGTGAGTAAATGGAGAGGAAATTTTCATTTTTGAGGTGAACTTTTGCTTTAATTTGAGCTTTTTGATTATGCTTTATGTAATGTAATGTAATGTGTATTTATATAGCTCATTTATTGTGTATGGCCATACAACTAAAGCACTTCACAATCCTGAGGGGAGTCTCTTCACACCATCACCAGTGTTTAGCATTCACTTGGATGATGTGACGGCAGCCACAGGACAACGGCGCCAGTGCGCTCACCACACACCAGCTATAGGTGTAGTGACCATTCGAATGGAATAAAACACTCACACACAGAGAAAAAGATAATTTTTAGGATCTTTTTCTCTGATAGATCATGTGAAAATAACTCACACTAAGATCCTTCTTGGTTCCCACAAGGAAGAGCAGAACACTGGATGGGTCATTGTCTCTCATGGCATCCTCAAGCCATTCTCTGAATAAACAGAGACAGAAAACAAACACCATTTGTGACTATTCAGTGTTCATTCAGTGTTTCAACCCCAATAACTGCTCCAACTGTACCTAGCGTGATCCAGAGATTCATAATTGCTCAGGTCAAACACAACGATGATGGCTGGAACAGAAAAATATATATATTTTTACTCAACTGACAGCAAGATTATGATTGATATAATCTGTTTTATCACCTTGCGCTCCTCTGTAGTATGTGGAGGCAATACATCGAAATCTTTCCTGACCTGCTGTGTCCCACCTGTTTTGAAAGACATGATTGGCTGGAACCAAATAAATGACTGGTAAACCAATAAAATGCATCAAACTCACAGCTGCAAACTGAAGGGCACCCCAAGAACCTCAAATCTCTCCATCTCGAAATCCACTCCAATAGTTGCCTTGTACGTTCTGTCAAATGAGTCTTTGCAGAATCTTGTGGGAAAAGGACATGAATGAATCATGTGTTTTTCTTTCTTTTTTTTCTTAATTTTGGGGGTATTTTAATTCTGGTAAAATTGAGGTTTAATTGTAGACAAATTTAGAACAATAAGATTTCATTTGAGAATAGATCATATAATATTTACACACTCTTACCTGTTTATTAAACAGGTTTTTCCGACTCCAACATCGCCAACGACAATGACTTTGGCTACATTTAATCTAAAAATATAGAGATTCATTCATTAATTTTCCTTCGGTCTCTATTTCAGAGGTCGCCACAGCGGAATGAACCGCCAACTATTCTGGCATATATTTTCTCTCAGCCACAACACAGTACTGGAAAACACCCATACACTCTCATATTCACACTCATACACTAAGGCCAATTTAGTTAATACAATTCACTATAGTGCATGTTTTTAGACTGAGAACATGCAAACTCCACACAGAAATGCCAACTGGTCCAGCCGGGACTCAAACCAGCCACCTTCTTGCTGTGAGGTGACAGTGCTAACCACTGAGCCCCTGTGCCGCTAATATAGAGAACATTATAACTAAAATGTGCATTACACATCACACGTGCATATATATTGCTCATATACCAATATTTAAAATAGTGTTGTTTTAACCCCTGCATGTGCAGAAAGTACATGCATATTAATTTTTATAGACCTTCATTTGATCCAATATCAATTTTTAATCCCTAAAGTCAATCTTTTAGTCTAGTAAGAGCACTTTGCACTGCATTAGCCTAAACAAGGACACACATCGTGAAAGCCATTGTCTAAATTGTTGTATTTCAACAATGAGCAATTATAATAAATTAATTTGCAAAAATAATGAATTAATTATTTAAATTCTTCCGTTGAACATAAAAGATGATGTTCTGCTTGAATACCAATGTTAATACTGTGTTAACTGTTGCCTTTAGTGTTGTAGTAAATTACAGGTGCTGGGACATGTAAAATGTTGACATATTCAAAATCCCTGCTTAATTGCAATTGTTTTCCACTTTACCAAAATCAAACTAAACTGTAACTTCAAATTCAATTTATAAACTGTCCTTTTTGTGTCAAGTATAACTTACCCTGTTTTCTGCCCTTGACAAGCCTCTCTAACAGTAATATTGAAGCCATCTTTGGTGTGCACTGCAGCGTCTCTTGTAAAGTACTGAATAAATAGACCAATTAAAATAAGGTTAAGTTTTAAAAATGAAAACAAGACAAAAATATCACCTGTTGCATAACAATCTGCTCTGGCTCAGTCTGGCTTATTAAGCTCAGAAAGTTATTCAATGCTATAATCCTCTAAAATTTGTGTGTTTTAGGCAAATGTTTAATTCTGAGGTAAAACATGGCTGAATGTTCACAGAGACAGAATGAATAACTGCGTAATACAGAAAATGTTACCAAAGGGAGTTCACAGATGATCCGGTCTTCTTTCACAGGGGGTAAAGAATTCATCATGTGAGAGCTTTAACAAGAGCACATTGACACAACCACAAACGCTCCACCATTCTGTCCTTCTGGGAAGAAATACATAATAACCATGATGAGGATGATCATAACAATAATAATATAATTTTATGAAGAGTATGTTTAATATGTTTAACAATAATAAGCATGCCTTACTATATTATTATTACTATTATTAAATCTTCAACAACGACATAATTACCGTCATCGTCAACAATTACAACAAAAATATGAATAATACCAATATTAGATTATAAATTATAACATTAATGACAATTTATCATCTTGTCTATAATAAAATAAACAACGATAATTAATATTTATATTAACGAAAAAAGTAAATACATCTTACCTCAGTTAGCAGAGGGTTTTTTACCGTTTACAAGTAGCTTATTTTAGACTTAATAGCAATTAAGTCGACACATTTTTGTTGTTGTTCTTTTTGCGAAAAATTTATTAAATATCTAAAAAAAAGGGAAAGTAATTATATAGAACTAACCTAACGGACAGCTTTTACTGCTTGTCTGTGCTAGAAGCTCGCCTCGGTCTCTTGAGGCTGCGCCCAATATTTACACTACGTGATTGAACTACCATACCCATAATGCCTGTCTGTAATATCGCGATAGCTGTGTGTGTCAACGTGAAACCCTGCGATATACTGAAGGAAACCCCTCTCGTTCTTCCTTTCCCAACATGGCCCCGAAGGCGAAGAAGGAAGGTGCGTCAGATTTATACATTTTATGTTATAAAAATAAAGTTTGAGCTGATTATATAAAGGTGTTTTTTTATGTAAATGTAAGTGATGTAGTTATGCTCGTGTATAGCTATTTTATTCGCCACCTGGAGTAGAATAATAACAGTTTTAGTGCGACGAAGCCGGAGAGAGAAGAGCGGCTAGCAAGCTAATATCATTGAGCTGCACGCGCTCATAGGGTGTCATTACATCAGTCTATCTGCGAATTAAAAGCATTGTCCAGTTGTCATTGACTGGTTCTAATTTTTTAGTTGGAGAGTACAGAGGGAAATACAGACAAATGACACCTCGTTAGCTTGATATTGTTAGCTCGTAACGTTACACATACACGTGGTTAACAGTTACTCGTTCTTATTACGTATTCATTGTTAGTTTAATGTAAGTGGTTTAGAAAGTAACTTAACCACACTATAAAATGTTATCTTTGTAAAATATTCCCAAGTTGTACTTCAGCGTTTTATAGCTGATTTCTAAATGTAAACACCTTAATGTCCACCTCAATGTTATGATGTTAAAGCTTTAGAGTAATTTATGTAAAGATATGATACATATATTTAAGTTGTTGTCTCAAAAAAGTGTTACTTCAATATAATATCTCTATTTTAAGTGTTTAAATGTTTAAGAATTGTTCAACAAAGATACAAAACGCTTGTGAACAGGTGATGTTTAATAAGAAGATTGTTGATGCATTAACATCAGCCACGAGAAGTGTAGAAGTTATTTATTTGTTTAAGCTTTTAAACACTGGCAGTATTTTGGTTTTGAGTTTTAAAACATGCATTATATCAATATGGTATTTATGAAAATCTGCACATTTAATTCTGAAGCAAAAAAAAAATCTAAATAGTTCACTTCTAAACTGGTTTGGTTTCATGGTTTTAATTATTTCAAACGTTTCGACAGCTGTCCCGGCTAAGACTGAGGCCAAATCTAAGGCCCTGAAAGCCAAGAAGGCTGTGCTGAAGGGAGTCCACAGCCAGAAGAAGAAGAAGATCAGGACCACCCCGACTTTCCACCGGCCCAAAACCCTGCGTCTGAGAAGGCAGCCCAAGTACCCTAGGAAGAGCGCTCCACGCAGAAACAAGTGAGACCCGGACACTG
This sequence comes from Danio tinwini, assembly GCA_903798205.1. Lineage (NCBI taxonomy): Eukaryota > Metazoa > Chordata > Actinopteri > Cypriniformes > Danionidae > Danio > Danio tinwini. The sequence goes on along the minus strand of CAIGQZ010032312.1, from coordinate 3,159,394 downwards.
CTTTGTGTTTTAGTGTGATGTGCTAAATTTTAATTTGAAGTTCAAGTGATGATCAGAACCAAAGTTTTCAGTTTTTTTAGGATGCAAATGATGGGAATTGCGATCAAAGCATGAAAATAATGTGATTATGCTTTTTTAAAACTGATGCATCCTCATTACAACTTGATTAAAACAAACAGATTTTTCCAGAACTTGAGTGGGTTTATAATGAGTGTCGCTCTTGTTCTGTCAGGCTGGACCATTATGCTATCATCAAGTTCCCATTGACCACTGAGTCGGCCATGAAGAAGATCGAGGACAACAACACTCTGGTGTTCATTGTTGACGTAAAGGCAAACAAGCATCAGATTAAACATGCCGTCAAGAAACTGTACGACATCGATGTGGCCAAAGTCAACACACTGATCAGGTATAACGATTTATTAATCAAGGCTTTTTAAAACAGTGGTTCTCAGCTTTGCCGTCCATGGAATAAATGTGTATGTTTTATTATATATATTTATATGCTTGCTCACTTATACAGAATTGTGAAAGATTTCTTTTTGGCCTTTTTTTATTAAAACATTTTTGTGTTAAGTGTAATATACAGATTAAAGAAAAGGGTTGAAAAACAAGCAGTTGTGTCAATTACAGAATTATTGCTGGAAAATTGTGATTAACTTAAACTTTTTTTTGTAGAACTTATCAATTAAGATAAAAATAAAAAGTGCAAATACTTGATTAAAATATTTGCTTTGTACCATATTTAAACATTTAAGGTAAACATTTAACTTCCCATATTAAAAAAAACCTGCCTTGGTGTTTTTATGGAGTCTAATGTTGAGAATCACTGTTTTAAAGCGATGCTTTTCTGGTCTCGAGGTGTGCTAAAATGACATTAGAGAAGGCCTGCTGTGTAATGATGTAAAATAATAATCACTCTGAAGCGTGATGTTCTCAAAGGAACCACTGATGCACAGGAGAAGTTTAGTCAGATTGTGATGCAGTGATGAATGTGTTCTGAGTGCTGCATTTATTTTTCTCTTCAGGCCCGATGGCGAAAAGAAGGCATATGTTCGTCTCGCACCAGATTATGATGCATTGGATGTAGCCAACAAGGTAAATAAATTAATGATTTTAGAAACTAGTATATTAATTCATGTCACTATATTGGACGCTGAGGAAGTTTATTTTTTAAGCTCTGCATATGATGTAAATTAAGTTTCTGCCTGAATGATTGTGATGCATTCAAAGGAACCACTGATGCTCTGTTTTCTTGCTTTTGTGAAGTGTTTGTGCTGTGATCTGTACTGATTATCATCTGTTCTCTATTACAGATCGGCATCATCTAAACTGCTCTTGGTCAGATGTACAGAAGAATAAATGTTTGTAAAAACAGGTTTTGTTTTAGTGGCTTTATTTAATTTGTTGAGGTTTAAGAATAGATTTGTTCAAAATACTTTTTCAGCTGTTTTTCATTTAATATAATTCAATGTAAAGTCATGACAACAGCAAAAATTTAGATTTCAAAGCCCAAACGAAACACTTATTAAATGCCTGCAATATTGTCATTAAATCAAATAACTGAATATCTGTTATGACTATGAATTTTCACCTTAGTCCAGGTGAGGTTTTTATTGAATTACAGCAAACTTCAGACCAACGTTTCTGCGTTGATTGGAATTGAACTGTCTGCCTGAGGTTTTCATTGGTGCAATGTGAAATAATTCTATAATTATAAGACACATGCTGATGTCCACTTAAGTCAGAGCAATACATTTTTTTTTAAGTCTGGCTTATGTCAACATTGGGATGTGAACATACAGCACATTCAATAACAGGTGTCACAACAATACAAATGCAAAGATCTATAATAAAAGCTTTTAATTGCTTTAACTGTTTAAAATAAAACTGTCCAGGATGGACGTTTTGAAATTACTTCAAAGTTCGTTCAAGACATTACAGACATGCATTGAATTCTCAAGAATTTCATTTGAAATGCAAACAGTGTTTCAAGAATGGTTTTTTTGTACTTCAAAACATTTCCTTTATTTCCCGAAAGATTTTCATAACGGCAGAATGGATTGAATACTTTTCAGTGTTTCTGGGCTGTTTTACGTGGCAAATGTTTTTGTGGAAATTGTTATTTGCACAATCTAAAGCATATTAAACATTGCTGCCACTGTATTTTTGAGAATACAAAATGATCACTTTCACAGATTCAACTTCAATCCTAATACACAATTTATCATGACCGTTGGCTTTAATGGAGGAATGAGGTATTTATATTAGTATTTGTATTGGCCTTTCAATTACAATTTGAAGAATTTAATAAATTGTGCCTAGTTACAGTAATTTACAGTTTTCTATTTCAAAATGTGACCTTTATTTACATGCCAGCTTTCCATACCGCCCCTAGCCTAGACCTTTAAAGAAAAAAGTTCACCCCCTAAAAATGAATTTACTCTCCCTTTAAACAAAAAGATTTTGAAAATAGCTGAAAACCTGTAACCATTTATATCATGGGAAAGTATGGAAGCCAATGGTTACAGGTTTCCAACATTTTCAAAAATATGTTTTGTTTAAAAGAAACAAAGATTTTAAACCACTTGCAGTAAATTAGTGTTTTTATTATTATTATTTTAGGTGAACTATCCCTTTAAAGCTCTAGGTGGCAGAAAAGATTAAATGGCAGTTGGGGAGTGAACAATCCTGCTTTGAATGACGAACCAAAGCCTTTGGCATACTCAATGCTAAGTACTTTTTTTTTTATAGTAAATAGTCAATTTACTATTATTAATAGCCGTACTAATTTAATAGCCGTATGTGCCAGCATCAGATCCTGGCTACCAACATCTTAAGTTGTTTATTAAGTTGCATTGTGAAAAATATTTTAAATGTTCGAACTGTTTAGATTTGCTCGTACAGTAGTTATCCTGTGGATGTTACCACCAGTCACCCTAAACGCAGTCTTTCTAGACTGACAGACTTAAGCGTCTGTTGTTTTAATCCGCTGCTAACTTCTGAATGCCGTTCTGAATTGGCTGTTTGGTGAAAAAGTCACTCTTGATGAGTCGGTAGAAGTAGATGAGGATCATGATATTCATCAGCATCATGGTGATCAGGAAGTAGAGAGCATAATCCAATGATGAGTAGTGGTAAGTGAGGTACCAGGTGAGGTAAAACTGTGCTCCAAGCCGGAAGGTCACATATGTCACCACATTCAACACTTTATTAACAGTGTAGGTGAGAGAACTGTGCGCCACCTTTGCCAGATTGAGCAGTAAACGAGTGTGCAGGAAAACACTGTTCACCTCCACAAATAAAGCCACCACTGCTCCTGCCACATACTGATGAGTGAACACTGCGTACAGGAAACACCACAGCACCTACAAGACAACACAGCTTAAAGCAAGATCATTTTTGATTAAATAAAAATAATGGTGAGGCACTGTTCCCACACTGTGAAAGTCATAATGCTTTTGAAAAAAAAAAATATATATATCTATATATAGGCTACTTTTAGTCAGTCAATTATTAAATTATCGTGGTGTCCTTTTCTCGTATGAACAATTTAAGCATCAGTTTTTTTTTTACCCCAGTCACCCAAAAGAATATGCCATTGTCCATACCAAAATGTTCTCAATCCTCACTTGTAAATCGCTTTGGATTGAAGCATCTGTTGAAGGTAAACTGTTATGCAAAATCACTTTTATAATGGTTTAAACACTTGTGTGGCAACATTGCAAATATAACTGCCTGTAATGGTAAAAGTTAAGTTTTTTTTATCACGCTTGATAAGTCTGCAGTTTACTTGACGTTCTGCTTTTGTAGGCTACATGTCATCAACAGGGAAAGCCCCGCCTATTAGTGACCATCTCGATCTCATTAGCATAAACAGACCTGAGTGAGAAGCAGCCATCCACCATTAGTTTTCACCTTCTGAAGATAATATAGTGACTAACAGGATTATAAATGTAGAATTTTATGATGCACGCATAAACAAGTGAATTTTTGAAGAGCACAATAATTTGAATTTAAAGTGACAGTCACCAAAACAGCACAAATTCAATCAAAGCCTTAAAGAAAACAGGTGGAACAGGTTATACAAAAATGGCTTTTTCTTTGCTACAATTAACATCCATAAATGAACATTTTCAAAGGTTTTACTTTCAGAAACGATTTTGATGTGGAAAAAAGTAAAGCAAATACAATGTGTTTTTGAACCATTCTAATAGAATGTATTACACTATGTTTTATAATATTTACTACACATGCTGCAGTATACTGAATTAGTTAACTGAAACGAATAAAGTTTAGTTTTACTACAGGAAACAGTGGTGTATATATTTTTGTGTATGTATGTTTATTTAAAGAGTAGAAAATGTAGTACAGCATTAGGTTGTTTACTGTATATGTTGTATTACCATAGTAAATGTGTCGGAGCTCATCTTCTCGTTATTTTCAGCATCGGAATGATATTCACAATCTTCTATTCTCATCGAATCATTGCATATTGTCATTTCAGTGGTGTAGTCAGGGCTATACGCACGTATACTCAGTATGCCTACTTTTTTTTCCATGGGCTGTTTGGGTATTACGACTTCTGAGGATCAATAATTGCGTATACCCTCGGTATACTCAATTGTTTTTCTGATTAGACTTCCCTAATTTATGTATTCGTGTCCCCTTTAACTGTATACCAAATGTTTTTTTTACTTGCATCTTATTTGTTTCAATCAGTACATTTGTTTAATTTGCGCCATTCCCCGCCCCCTAACGACAGCAGCAGCTGGGAGAAAATTTCGGGAGTTTTTCGATAACGACGACAAGTCAACTAAATGATGTCTCGCTGAAACACTGAGGTAAAATTATTTTTAAAAAGCATGGGCATCGCTTTAGCCTCCTATATTTCTATTTAGTGCCTCTAAATGTTTTGCGATTTCCTCATGAACTGTACTCTACTAAATGATCACCTCAGTCCCCTTTAAATGTGATATGAAAACGGCGGCAGACTTCCGCTCCTCCGTTTTCAACTTGTTTTTCGTTTAATCAGCAAACCACAGCTTTGCAGAATGAGCAGAAGGTGTGTTTATCTATAGATTGTTATAATATCTCCATCTTTGCAGTTCTTTGCTGTAGAAACACTGGTATCACATGTACCAATTGGGTTTCCCCATCTGTTTCCTCGGCGCTCCCCTCATCATCACAGCTGTTCCTCCAACAAAAATGCAACTCTTAACGAACATTTATTGTCAATTAATTATGATTATAAAGCACATTACAGTGCATGTGGCATTATATATCATACATTCATGCACAGGATTAAACAGTGACAGAACCACTCAGTGAATGTCCTCATTTTAACTGCATATCAGAGTGAGATCAGAGTGAAATATTGTGTTGTATCTTTGTTAAAAATTATTTACTATTATGACTTATTTTATTATAGTGAAATATGTAAATGAGCCTGTAATTTTTTTTAACATGTTTATATTTATGCCATTTTGAAAAAAGTGGTAGTTCTATTTAAAACATGGAAAAAATACTTGAGTATAGGCTAGTATTTGAGTTTTTGAAAAAAAAAAAATTGTTTTTATTTTCCTGATATATATATATATCATATATAGTATATTAGCTAAGCAAAAATCATTGAATAGGATTAGGCTATTAGCATCTCGCTTTAAAATGAACCAATTTGTTTAAATATTTTTCCTTTTTTAAGGGATAGTTCATTCAAAAAAAGTTAAATTGTCATCCATTACTCAACCTTTACTTGTTCCGAACCGGTTTGTTGTTTTTTTATTTTATTTAACACAAAAGAAGATATTTTGAAGAAAGCTGGACACCTGTAAGCATTAACTTCCTTAGTATTAGTTTTTTTCTTTCAATAGTTACAGGTAACTTATGTAAAAAAAATATATATATATATAAATAAATAAATATATATAGGCCTATATATTTTAAGTGGAAGAGAAGAGAATGACATTCTTGGCAGCTAAAGACCTTGTGTAAGCATTATTTAAAAAATGTAAAGAAATGAAAAGTTGTGCTAGTTTACATTAGTTAATGGACTGAGTTAACAAGAACTAACAATGAATGACTATTATCAACAAACATTAACAAAGAAGAATAAATACTGTAATAAAAGTATGGTTCATTGTTTAATGCATTAACTTATAAAATCTTTTTGTAATGTTTACCCCAAATATCTTCACAGATGTATAACACATACTGCAATATAAATTGTCTTTTGTTTAAAAATGTACAAATTTAGATTTCATGGTGAATTTTTGTTTTCAAAATTTTAAAATAAGGCACAAACTAATGCATACACCAACTCCATGTACATACATTTAAAATTGGCATTTATTTTGGATACATTAATATTGATCAAAAAGTTCATTTCAAAAACCTCAGTAAAACTTCAGTATGTAGCTTTAAGAATAATAATAAAAAAAATAAGTACAAAGTACAAACAGTTATTTTGTGTAAACAGTGGTTGTCTGCACACACCCTGCAGGATTGTTTGAGTAACTCTAATCTACATCTGTAAAATTAGTCACTTTACTGCTCCAGAAACTTTGCTCTAAATCTCATAATTTTTCACCTGGAAAGAGTTTTTCAAATTTGCAGCTCTAACTAATGGACATTTATTTTATTTTTTTTACTCTTTAAATCTTGCCCTGTGTGCTGACTTACCAATACATGATGAAGTAAAAACTCCCAAGACGCTTTAGCATGGCCACTAAACACAATGTCAGCAGCGTCCTCAATGAAGTATCCTGTTGAACAAGATCAGCATTCAATTTACTGGATAAAACCCCCCACAACAAGATTGATAAGAGGGATTGACTAATATATTACCTCTGTGATAATTTGATTTACTATAATACTTTTTGATGAAAAACAAAATGTGATTTATATTAAAAGTTTAGTGAGAATCAAATCAGCATATTGGAGTGATTTCTGAAGGCTGTGACTATGAAAACAGAAGTAAGCTGTGCTAAAAAATTCAGCTTCACAAATAGATGTTAAACACTGACATTATTTTATGTTTAGAGGATAAGTTTAGATTTAATGTTAAGGGGAAGGTATGGTGATTTTTGTTGTTGGATCAGTATGAAACAAATGAAGTCTATCTCTGATATCGGAATTCCCTTGATATTTTGACAAGAAAAGTTTTTAACTGTTTGATTTTCTTTATTATTGACCAAGTATTTATGTATTTTTATCATTAACCACCGGAGCATCAGACTATGATGGAACTCTGTCAAATATAGCCTGCTGTAAATCTGTTTACATCTTTACACACACAGTTACAAATTGAAGGATTCAGATTTCTACCGTCCAGTTTGTCTAAGCATGGATCAACTTTTTTCCTGTTTCTCATCATCCTATTTCTCATTATTTTTATTAAATATGATTATTTGAATGAGTTTTTAACTTTGAAATGATTTCAACTAATGAATAAGTTAAATACACTGCTTTATGTAAGAATGTTCAGTGCATTGCCTGTCTCTTTGTAACTATTTTAAAGAGCCACCAAACTAGGTCAGAGGTCCCGGAGACCTTGAGTTCAAATGAATGGCTGAGGACTGGAAACAACTTCTATTGTTTCTATTGCTATTTCTATGAGTTAATACTATCTAAAATGTCTTAAGTGATTTTGCTATTTTTACGGTTAATTCTTTTAAAGTGATGTCTGATGTTTACGCTTAAGATATTGTTCAGAAATGTACGCACGCACCCACGTGGAAATCTTCTAAGTCTATCTGTGTTTTACAATCAGGCTAGAACACCTATATGTATGACGCAGATAAAGACGTTATGTGAGAGTATAATTGTTATTGATTTGTGATTGTAAGCAGAGCGGCCTAGGAACTCATTGCGAGTGTTGAAGCTGGCTTCTGCTGATGAAACTGCAAACTATCTTCAGTAAACTTTATTTATTTATTTGAATCTCTGACTCCGGCTCTTATTCATCTGACAGACTGGTCATTCTTTGGGTTAAAACTGTAAATTACCCATACAAAATGCTAAACAAATCACAGAAGAGGGCTTTTACTTCTAAGTCTACAGTCTGTTACACCCATTCAAACAATATGTTCAGGTCTTGGGGTCAAAAAAAGACAGAATATAGCCTATTACTTCTAAATGATGACATTTTCATGTAATAAGCTTAGTATTTAGGCAAACTAACACATACAGGCTAAATATAAAAAAAAAAATGCCATGAAACAGAAATGAAACAGTCCTGAAATTAGAAAAAAAAAAAAAGTAGAGTGGTGCATAATTTCGTTGTTTGGGAACCGATTGGATTGTTAGAGGACAGGCGGTGCTAACAAAATGAAAGAAAAATGGTAAATGGACAAAAGCAGGGCAGAAACAAGATTTACCCTAATAGCCCCAACCTAAAGGTATTCCATGTGACCAGAAAGGAAGAAAGTGGAAGAAAATGTTTTTTGATTAAAGATTCTAAAGGCAAATTAATTTTTTGTAAACTATAATAAAGTGCACAGATACAATGATTATAACATGAACTACTATATACATATAAAAATAAGAGTACATTTTGATTTCATTCTGACTCCTGATGAGGTCTGATGAGATCTGAAATGATTTGTCGGTGCAAGAAACACGTTATTATATAGAGAGAGCCACGGGTATTAATTTAGCTTTGTCTGTAATTTTTTTTTTTTTACTCTTAAAGTGCCAATGACTTGCTTTTCATATGACCAAAAAGAGAAAAAAACATTTGCTAACAAACATTTGAATAAATATTTTAAAACATAATTTGAGGATGTGCTTTTTTTTTACATCAGATAAACACTTTAATGTGTAAACTAGAAAGTTTTATCTATTTTTCTCCCAGTTAACTCTTTCCCGGCCAGCATTTTTTTAAAAAGAAGTTACCAGTTGCCAATATATGTTCATAATAAATATTAAAATAAAGACCCAAACCTCTGCTTTTAAACAAAAAGTGAGTGCTTTTTCAAGATATATTGTAGGCTGTGGACCGGTACCGGTCCATAGATCTATTGGTACCAGGCCACACAAGAAATCATTAACTATATCTGTTTTATTTATAATCTGAGTTTGGAAGATCTTTTATTTTGAAAACATCTTTTATTTTGAAAAATGACCATATTCTCTAGCTTACATCTGTCACTTGAGCGCCCAAATTTAACCCACAAGCAGCAAAATTAGTAAGAAACAGACGTCTTTGGAAAGTTTTTTTGCTAAGGGGAAAGGCCTAGTGAAGTGCCAAGAATCAGATCTGCAACCCATTTGTCAACAAATCAGGTGAATACACCATGTCTGTGCAAGATCAACTGCTGGAGATCGAAAATGACATTTGCATATCGTGTCTTTTCTAGAGTTCGTGCAAGTTCGTTATTTCCAATAGAGGTGTGCGGCTTAGGCCAATTTTACCAGGCCGCAATGAAATTGTCAATCGTTGACCGGTCTGTGATGATAAAAAGGTAGGGACCACTGGTATATAATATAAACAAACACACACACATATGCACACACAGACAAACACATACATGTGTGTGTTTGTGTGAGTGAGTGACTGTGTGTGTTCAAGCATGCATGTGCATGTGTGTGTGCAAAACACTTACACATGACTTCATCCTGATCTATGGGGTGGATCATTTCACTGCGGCGAGCTGTAAGGAAGTTAATAGCAAGTTGTATAACTCTCCCTTTTTACACGCGATCTGACTTTCACTTTCTCTCATCATCTTATATTTTGCTCTGAGGAGATTCAGAAGTCCCGTAACTCACTCAGGACATGAACTGGGGCTTCCCTTCCCTACTTCCCTTATGATAATATACACAAAACACTGATTGCCGTCAAAATGTGTTAATGTGAGGAAGAGTTGTTTCTTAATTGATAAGCTATCAATGGCAGGGAAAGAGTTAAACAAACACTTTTATGTATTTCAAGAGTACACACTTAGCTAATGATTGAAAATAAACCTTGTTTGGCATGCTGTCGTGGGAGAGAGCCCTGAGCTTATGAGATCCTCGAGCCCTGGGCTCCCTCCCGTTGCAGGGCGAGAGGGGAGTTTGAGCTTAGGTAGATCTCGATGACTCCCTCTTTGCTTATTTGTAGCTAAGTGTCGTGTATGGATGGTTGAAAAGAGGTATACTCGCTTAGAGCTTGGCTATGGTATAAAATTTGTGATCAGTTGCTTAGGGTGTTTGTTATTTGGACTGTGGGAGGAAACCGGAGAACCCAGGGAAAACCCACGCGAGCACAGGAAGAACAAGCCAAACTCCGCACAGAAATGCCGCCTGGTTTAGAAGGGGATTAAACCAGAGACATTCTTGCTGTGAGGCAACATTGCTAGTCACTTTTTTCACAGTTTCTTCAAGCCGAAGATATTGAGATAAGAAAGCTCTGGTTATTTATAGTGAGTTAGGAATCAACTGATTGGATAATTAGTCATGAGCTGATGCTGAGCAGCTGAGACCAATCATAAGCACGTGATCCTCTTGAAATTTGTTTATAAATAAACCACTTTGGGAGAAGTTGATAAATTAACATGTTGTAAATCCAGCTGCTTTAATCTCTCCTCTGCAGCGCAGACTAAAATGGCGCACCCATCACGAACATCCATCAAATAATATGATCACTATTAAGCTATTAAAATACATGTTCTTACACATATTTGAAAATCTGAATATCAAATATTTCACAATGTCAGTGGGAGTATTTGGAATTTAAAATGATCTTGAGCTTTTCCTAGATCTACAATGGAAATTGGAAGGTGTCTCTGTTCATGAATCAAAAACAAGTCTAATAAAGTATACATCCACACTTTTAAAATGTCACTTTTATAAATTTAAACTGCTTTGTGTAATTAAATTAATTTAATATACATTTTTGGAAGTTTAATATAAGCTAAGTATTTTGTTTATCTCTTATCTTTTTATTTTCTCGTTATTGGACTTGTTTTGAACCGTTGAAATTAAAATGAAGAAATTTGACTGAAAGAAGAAAGACATAGACTGTGTCTGAAATCACATACTTCCACACAAAAAAGTACAGTAAAAACAGTATGCGAGCCGAGTAGTATGACCAAATTCATAAAATTCAAAAAACAGTATGCGAAAAGTACCCAGATGACCTACTACGTCCGGTGAGATTCTGATGTGCATCCGATTGACACTACGATATCCCATGATGCCCTGGGAGAGAACTGACTTCATTACTTTTTTAATAGTCAAGTAGTAAATTCAAATGCAGTACCTACTGAGTAGTAGGAGATTTCAGACGCAGCCATATACACCTAAGGGTGCACTATGGGCTACTTTTAATTTTGGTGTGATTTAATCCTTTAACTTTCTTGGTGAACTGTCTCTTTAAGATGGCAATTATGTTTTACAATATCATTCCAAAACTTCAAGACCCAGAAGAGCTCAGACAGCTATCAGGAGAGCATAGTTTGAACAAGGAATGTGAGCTTATGTGAGGTGGGCAAGTATTTTTACATCTACTAATTTACTATAACTTATTACACTGTGTTTATGATCTGAGGATGTATTTACTGACCAGATGAGACCACCACTAGCATGTATGCTGAAGGTGTGTATGTTGAGTGGATTTCATGCACCATTGCTGGATAGTGAATGACACTGTCAGGACAAAAACACATTCACAACTGTTATTCACATCATATAGATCATCAAAAAAAAAACAACATAAATGAGCAAGACACAACAGAGATGTGGTCAAAACTGACACTAAAAAACAGTGAGAAAATCAATTTCTGATAAAACGTGCAATTGTGTAACTCTTGTGTGAGGAATGAACTGATTTATGTCTGTAATAATTTCACAGTCATTCATACTCTCCATTTGTGCCGGTCGAACTGGTTTTTCCTGTTTCTAAACTGAAACATCTGACTGAAGGTTAACCTCATTCAGTAATGTGCTTTTATTCATAAACTTTGCTGTTAGTACAAACTCATAACAACATATATATTAACGCTCGTTTTTATAATGTCAAAACAACAGCTCTAGGATGCTTTGAATATGTGTGAACTCACGATACTGGATGTGAATTATTCAGTATTTTGCCTTAAATGTTCAAATATTTCAATTTGCTTAAAATATAATGTCTAGTAAACCGCTAAAAATTGTTCAAAAAGCAATATAAAATGTACCTTTTTTTCAAGTATATATAGTATCATTTTTAAGAAGTTTCCCCTCATTTTTTCTTGTTTGAAACCTAAAACGATTATATTTATGGTTTAAGAAAATATAAAAATAAACTTTTTTTAAATTAAAATGTATTAAAATGTCTATTCAGTTTGTATATTTTTTTATTTGACTTTTAAAGTAAAAAATAAAGCTATAACTGAGTTAAAAAGACAATAGCTGAATGCTAGCTAGACTTTTTAGTTTAACATTTTTGTATTTGTTTTTATGGGTTTAGTTTTATAAGCGTCGTTTTGATCACAGTGTTATTCAGATACTAAAAGTATTATCGTAAACCAAACTACACTACACAAACAAAAAAATAATAATACATTATAATAATCCAATCTAATGTGGGTGAATGAGTGACATTGACATACTGTAAAAATTTAGTTATAAATAAGTTAAACATATTTCAAGTATATTTACAAAATTATTATATTTAAAATTTAGTAGAAATGTTGTTCATTCTGTTATGTAACTTCTTACATAAGTTTTTTTGAATCATTTTCATCTTATTTTTTAAGTTATTTTAAAGTAATATATTTAACTATATAAAGTATATATAGTTAATATTTTAACTTTTAATTGTTCATAGATTTCTTTGTTTGTTTTATTGCTGTACTCAATTTTAGAAACGTTGGTGTATAAGAGTAAACAAGTCGACTCACCAGGCGACGGCCCAGGAGCCAGTGAGCAGTGAGTGAACAAGAGACACTGACAGATTTCTCCATTTCCACGTCTTCCAGCGGTCTTTAGTCACAGTATCAGGACAGGCCACAATCTGCAGACACCAGTGCAGGATCCTGAAGAGCACAGAACAGCACAACACATACAGGACTGGAAACTTCTGGACTTCATTCAGCCATGTGTCCATCCTTCACTTCGTCTTCTCCTTCCCTCTCTCTCAGACAGCGAGTCCTTTATCTAAACTGTCAGTTGCCTTTCTACATGAGTCTGAAAAAACTTCAGTTTTTCCTGGTAATTGTCTGTTCCTCCACGTGCTGCTGCCTGTCACAGGTGTGGCGTCTACCTGTATCTGTAGACCTGTTTGCTGAGCACTGATTGGCTGAGGAAGTACAGATCATCTACATGAGCTTCAGTGTAAGGAATGGCAGCTGAACTGTATGTGCCCATCTCACAGCATTCCTCAACCCAGAAAAACACTTCTGTACTGCAGTGATAGTGTGTTTGTGTCTGTTGTGTGTGTGTGTGTGTGTGTGTGTGTGGGAGCACAATGGAACAATAGAGGCCATTTAAACTCACAGTTGTCCTGCTGTCCCTAATAAAATGAAATGTCCTGTGTCTCGCAGCTGGATCAAATGACTTCACTCACTGTCACAGCAGAGGAGAACGACTGAAAGAAGACACACAGTCTGCCGGTTTTTCTTAGCTTGCAGTTTGGGACATGAGACTTATCACGCGACTGCAATGAATATCATGTTTACTGGGCAAATCTGAGGAATTTGACTCACAATTTGAATCAGTGTTGTTTGCGGTGTTGTATAAATATTCTGGACACTTTAGGCTACGTTTACGTGACAACAAGGTAGTAAAAAAATGTTCCCTTGATTTTTAAAATGTTTGGTGTACACATCAACTTTTTCTAAATGATTTGCATTTACATTTAAACATGAAAATGGACAAAAAAGCTGTCTTAATAATGCCAGGCCAGTAGATGGCGCCATCTAGTTGATAATAAACAGTATCTGTAGGGAAGTATTGATTAGCGTTATAATCTTAAAATGTGAGCAAAATCACCAGTTTTTCATCACTTTAGATACTATGCTAGACAATCATTCAAATACTAGCTCTAAAGTGATGTTTGTAAAGTAGCAATGGTTTCTGCTGTTCTGATGTCAGCTGCAGATTGAATGTATGGCGAAGGAAAGTGGTTCCTCGTGTGTGTGAAAAATAATTTCATTTCAACATCTAGTTTTTGTGTAGTGTTAAAAAAAAGCAAAAAGTGTCTCTACTGAACTTAGTCTCTACATAAAAATAATGTTGGCAATCTTGGGATAGTTAGTAAAAACACTTACATTACATTTAGCAGATGTTTTGTCCAAAGCGACTTACAATTGAGGGGGCATTCAGTGATGAAAAACTGGTGATTTTGCTCACATTTTAAGATTATAAGGCATAAACTGCATAAAATGCCATCAGTCTAGAGACATTTCCCAGTATTTGTCTGTTGCAATCAGAATATCACAATAATTAACAAAAAAAAGCCAAAGCAAAGCAAACACTTCCAAATTACTATGGTATAAATACAACAATACAGCATACAAAAGAGATAGATCCACTTAGAAAGTCACTTACCTGTTTAATAATGATTTGATCAGCTGCAGTTTGAAATTATACCCTGAGTTTTTCTCCTCTAAGGGCTTATTATGCAGTCTCTGGTACCATCCTGTGGCGCAACCGTCTTTGCTCAGTATGACGGGCTGATGCATGTCCAACAGCTGCAATATTTGTATAAATATATATATATATATTTATTTATTTATTTTTTTCATGAATTGATAGTAGTTGTAAATAATGTTAATTTTTTCACAATTAGCTCATAAAGGTGGATTTTTGTCTCGACTGCAGCTCAAGGTTTCTGTGCATGCAAGTAACTTAAGATGTTTTAACTGTCCACACATCTCAAATATACTCAGTCCACCCTACAATATTTATTAACAATACAAGAAATATTAAAAAATACATCATTTAATTTGTGATTGTAATTGTAATAAATTACATTAATTTTGATTAATACAATGAACCATAACATTTTTGACTGTATTGTGAGATAATTAGATCATGTTTGTTCAACCTTTTGTGTTTTATTAACATCTACGCCCTAAACCTACCCCTTAACTTGTTTTATTAATGTCCACTACAGTTAAAGTCAAAATTATTAGCCCTTTATTATTTATGAATTTATTAGCTACATGTTTCCAGAAGTTGACCAAAATCAGGAAAAATTATATTATATTAATATGCGTATCAGTATCCACAGCTGAGTCCTTTCTAACCAACCAAACCCACTAGGATGTCCCTGACTCTACTTCCCACTATGAGACTATAGAGTTGAGGAACTATGACGTCACCTTGTAGGCCAATCGGCTGCTAGCATGAAACTGGTTCCCTCAATAAAATCTCCATAGTATTTTCGCATAGGCTTTTCGAAGATTGCAAATAATAAGCTCTGTGTTCAAACACTGTTCATTACACTTACACGTTTTGTCCAACCGGATAATCCTAAGAACAATAATAAGCTGTTGTTCTATGTCCATGATGGCAGGCATTTGATAGACTTGTCTCTCACGCCTCGTTTATGTCGTCTGTTACTAAGCGGGCTGTATGCACGCGAGAGATACACTTATTTAAATATGTCATAATAATACTATGTAGGCACATTTACATACAGTTTTAAAACTTTTTACAACCTTAAAGCAAAACAAAATGCATTTCCCACATAAAAAACTATCCAAAAGGCATGTAGGTATATGTGTTTCTGTGTATTCATGTGTTTATAATATTTAGCGTGAATTATAGTAAAATAAACAGATGGATTAAATCTTTGTCATGGACCAAATTTCTAAAAAAATAAGCTTGAAAAGTTGTCGTTAGCAGGGTGGTGCTGACGTCACAGGCAAGCGCTCCAGGCACTGTAGTCCGTTTATAGCCTAATGTTAGCTTTTCCATTCTTGCGTTTGCATTTAAGATCCAAAAGTGCTAAAAGTTATGTTTTCGTGTGAGGATTATCCGGTTGGACAAAACGTGTAAGTGTAATGAACAGTGTTTGAACACAGAGCTTATTATTTACAATCTTTGAAAAGCCTATGGGAAAATACTATGGGGATTTTATCGAGGGAACCAGATTTATGCTAGCAGCCGATTGGCCTACAAGGTGACGTCATAGTTCCTCCACTCTATTGCTAAGTACGAATTTGCATACTATCCGTCCTAAATAGTATTTAAAAATTTAAGTATGTTGAAAAGAGTATGCAAAAGGTTCCCGGACAATTTACTATAGTTTTAACTGTAGAAGCGTCCATACTCTAACCGCTGATATTGCCCACAGTACATTGCGCGTTGGACGTGAATTCGATTAGAACTACAAACGCGGGTGAAAAGTGTAAATTAATTACAAACACGATGGACTCGCAGTAGAGAGCCTTCGGTAAAGATGTTTGTATGTTAATTCATATCTAGCCGACTGGAAAATCCTTACATCACGTTTTCTGTGTAATATTTCATCTGCAACAGCAATACTGAACTTATATAAAGATGTGTTTGTACATTAACGTCTGAATGCAGAATTATCCAAAGATCTGAGGAGATTTCTCTGCATGAAAGACTCATGAATGGGAGATTAACCTGCTGCTGCTTTTTCAATAAGGTAGGAAATTAAATATGAAAAAAAATGTGGATGACCTGTGGATGATTGTACAGGGCTTATAGCAACATAACGATCTGTTAACGAGGAAGTAGTATGTCCCAGTCCCAAAGCTTGCACGCTCTTCTGTTACACACTACGTATAGATTTTTCCTTCACAAAAAAGTACATACTTTTAGGGCGTAGTATGCGAATTGGGACGCAGCACTTGATTGTGTGTCCTGTGTGGCTCTCTGTGGTTTTGAGAGCTGAGGAGACTGATGTGTAAAGTTTGCCATCTACTGGTACAAAGGAGAAAGGCAACTCTATACATTATTGCTGTTCTTGTAATGAACGATGAACAATATTAAGTAGGAAATCTGATTGTGATTACTATCTGTCAATGTAGTAAGACACAAAATAAAACGACAAAAAAATATTAATAAATAAATCTCTTCTGTCCTATTTGTATGCATTTGGCTGTACAACTGGGTGAAGATGTCTGATTGAAAAGCTATATCCATGGACTTAGAAATTCTATTTTTTTCAGTCAAACCGAGTGTTATGTCAGCTGACACATAGTCGTTTGACCCAGTGCTCTTCTGGTCAATGATTTGATGGGTAAATACAGTTTCCTGGTGCAACACTTAATGTTTGAAGCAGTCGGATAGACCTATACATTACAGACACTTCTCAAACACAGGTCTCAAATAACCACAGTGACGAAGATATCCGTATCAAGTCCCTCAATATGAAGTACTCGCCAAAAGATACAATTAACCAGCACAACAAAAAAGTACTAAGCCTACGCGAAAGAACATTTTATCAATCCTTGTAAGAAAAACTGTTAAATGTTTAGGGCATGTCATTACTAAGGATATGATATACAGGGAGCGTCGAAAGTTATATGTTGAAGCAAATATGCTGTTGAGAAAGTTTTATTTGTGTTCAGAGCAGATTAAGGTAAACCTCTTTAGAACTTATTGCAGTCCTTTATACACAGCTCCTCTGTGGTATGATTTAAAAAATGAGTCTCCATAAGCTGCAAGTTGCATACAATGACATATATGCAATAATGATAAATCATATATGATGATTCTTCCCTAAAAACATAGATGGTGTAGTGTAGTGCAAGTAAATTTATTTTGTACGGTAAGAGTTTGATGCTTTAATGAGAAATTTGATCTATAACTTTATTTGTCGATTGGAGAATTCTCAGATTTTATTGTTGTTGATAAACCCTAGGTTTGAGGTGTGTTATCACTCACCTTTGACGAAATATTGGCATAACTTGTATTGGTTTGTCTGTCTTTTGTATTATTGAACCTGCACTGTAAACCCTAAGTTGAGACTACTCAAATGAATAGAGGAAAGTGATTCCCTCAGTTCGTTTGAGTAATGGGAAATCGACAACTCAATTAATCGAGTTGAATAAATGTGGTCTCTTCATTGAATTAACTTAAATGTTTAAAATGGCTAATAGACTAAACTTACACATTTTTCAGCTTTTAGATTCTTTACTTACTCCCAGGGCTATCTATATCAAAGTTGATATTTAGCCGCATCATGTTAGTGTTTTGTAACATCTCATTTTTACGGGGTGGGTTGTTAGCCCAACGCTCAATCCCCAACCTAAAGGACCAGGACAAACACTATGCACAATTTAGCTTACCAAATTCACCTATAGCGCATGTCTTTGACTTGTGAGGGAAACCGGAGCACCCGGAG
This sequence comes from Danio tinwini, assembly GCA_903798205.1. Taxonomy (NCBI): domain Eukaryota; kingdom Metazoa; phylum Chordata; class Actinopteri; order Cypriniformes; family Danionidae; genus Danio; species Danio tinwini. The sequence continues at coordinate 3,141,108 of CAIGQZ010032312.1, read as the reverse complement.
GAAACCCACGCCATCACAGGGAGAACATGCAAACTCCACACAGAAATGCCAACTGACCCAGCTGGGGCTCGAATCAACGATCTTCTTGCTGTAAGGCGACAGCGATACCCACTGCGCCACCATGTCGCCCCTGCGTGTATGTCAATGAAGAAAAGTGTATATAAGCATTTAAACATCTACTTACTAATTTAACTTTTCTCTTTAATCAGATGGGGTCAGGTAGTGCCTCTGTCCTGGTGCGTTTCAGTAAAATTTAGCATCACAAACAAAATGACCACCTTGTGTCACATAACATGTATTGACCAATCAGCATGGTTGTCAAGGCAGAATTTCAAGCGCAATCATTTATTTTAAAGAGACATGGTGAATCGTGTAAAGATATTAAAATGTTAAGTTCTGAGAACTTAAAATAGTAATAAAATTTTTTTGCTGTCTAATGAGTAAGCTAAACACACCTGTTTAGGTGTTGATGCCAAAACTTGGTATTTTAAGTAATGGCAAGTTATATTAGCTTAATATCTTTAGCAATGACAACAGCGGGGTTTACAGTCTGGAATAAAGAAAATATAATCCTGACCAAATTAATTTTCTACAAACTTCTATTACTGCAATGTCGAAAATTCATTCAAATGGCATCACTGCAACAAAACTCTTTTGGCACCTTTAATTTTAAGAGTGTAAGTTAATTTTAATGTTCACTTAATGGCAACCCATAGCAAAATTTCTCTGGCCCACACAATCAGCTTTTGCTTGGCCCACATGCCGCAGTGAATTACAGTACATGTCTGGACCAAGTCTGGCTTCTAGCTTCCATACAGGGGCCAAACATGAACCATATCTGGGCCAAGTCTTGGCCAAGTTAATAACCCATAACTGGGCCTGAATTGGGCTATTTGTGTTGGTGGGTCACGACTGCAAGGAATTCGATAAACCCATAAAGCATTTTGCTTTATGGCCATGATTTTTCTTCAAGTGACCCGATTGGTAGAATTTTTTCTTTACTCGAAAATAATTCAAATGTAGTTTAAAAGTGGGCCAATATAGGCCAAACTTACATGGGCCATATATACATTTTTAACATTTGGGCCAAATACTACATTTGATCTGGCCCAAGTCCTATGTGCCGCCATAAAGACGTGCCCACATGCTGTATGCAAGTGCTGGACAAATGCCTGCTGTGCCAGCTTTTTGCCAAATCTGGGCAAGATTTCTTTGCTACCTGTAAAGTTATAAGAATTGCAGACTTCCAAATGCTAAAGAAGAAAATGTGCACATACTGTATACTCAGAACCAAACATGCTGCTAAGCATTTGTCTATGTTTTAATAGTCTGACATTTTTGCCTGAATATTAGAATACACTTCATAAATGATTTTGGTGATGTATTTAAGTACAAAGATACACTGTTTATTGGCATCTCTTATATGCAAACATTGTGCTGCAAAACAGGCCTGGCTTACACAAAACAAACATATTTTCATGCTGAGAGAGATAATCAGATGGATGGTTATAAAAATAAATAACAGAGCATAAGAACAGCTTCTATTTAAGCTTAATCAAATGAGACAAGTTAAACCAAACTAAACATTGACATATTCCTGTCACTGAATGGGACTTTTTTTCTGTTGGATGGAATTCAATGATTTTATTTAAAAAAGTAACATTATTGTATACATTTTACCTTTAATATTTGCATTGTGCAGTAACAGACATATTTGAGGCATGATGCAGCATGAATACAGATGCCATGTAGATTTAGAAAGCAGTGCAGCCTCATATCATATTGCTTATTAAAATGTGATGAATTTCATGACATGTAACATATGTAACAGCATTTTTTAAGTACAACATATTTCCTTTGAAATATTTCTCTTTTCCATTCAACAGCGTGTGAACATATATTCGTTTCATTTGTCTATTTTCAGAGGTATAACACATACAGTTCCATTCAACAGAAAAATATGCCAACTGTATGTACTGTATAATCATTTACATTAAATGTCAGTTCTCAGTAGCATGATTTAGTATTCTGCCACATCATATTCTGTTTATACTATTTTAAGATTTAATCGTCACCCATTTCGAGTAGAAAGAATAGGTCTGCATCATCACCATATTCAGCAATAACTAATCCAAATCACTGCGTCACAGTATGGCTTTCAGCAGAGGAAAAAAAAGGTAATGATATCACTACACTGCATAATCAAACTATACACAGTACAGTAATCAACATTTCAAGTGGATCAAAAAACTTTTTTAAAATGGTCCCAAAACAAGAATGTGTTGTTCAATAGTTTTAAGACAACTTTGATGAAAGGTTTTGATCCACTTCAAATGTTGACTACTGTACACTACCTGATAAAAGTCTTGACGCCTATCCAAGTTTTAGGAAGAACAAATAATAACTTGACTTCTAGTTGATCATTTGGTATCAGAAGTGTCTTATATGAAAAACATATAAGCTGGCCAGTCCTGGAGCACCTTAACTTTTTTTGCTTTCAGGAACTTTGATGTGGAGACTGGAGTATGAAAAGGAGCGCTAGAATTTGCCCTCTCCTGTGGTTTGTAATGTAATGGGCAGCACAAATGTCTTCATACTTCAGACTGTTGATGTTGCCATCCACTCTGTAAATCTATTGCACGCCCCCATACTGAATGTAACCCAAAACCATGATTTTTCCTTCACAAAACTTGACTGATTTCTGTGAGAATCTTGGGTCCATGTGGGTTCCAATAGGTCTTCTGCAGAATTTGTGATGATTGGGATGCATTCACGGAAAAATCTACCTTCTGCCACTTTTTCAAATAATCAACTAGACTATAAGTTATAATTTTTTTGCTCTTCCAACTGGGATTGACGACAATACTTTTGTCAAGTAGTGTATATATATAAATATATATATATATATATACACACACTCTCAGCTGATGATGAAGACTCTGGGCCCTTCCTCTCTCATGGGCGGCAGGGTCTCTATGTTCTCTATGAGGATGTGCTTGTCTTCTCTCTTCGACGGGCTCTCCTGACCCAGCGGCTGACAAAGATTGCTTCTCAGATCTTCAAAACATACGTTCAAGTCCTTGAAAATGTTCAGCATGCTCACCCCAATCACGATCACCAAGAATCCTCCAATGGTGCCCACCACGTCCACTCCTGACATGGCACCCCATTCCTTAAAGAGGATCACAGAAGTGCTTAGAACCACTGTGGTGAAGAAGACATAGTAGATGGGGTAAACCAAAAGAGTATTGAAGGTATCCAGGGATTTGTTCAGATAGTTGACCTGGATGATGATGGATCCGATTAGGGTCAGCAAAAGAATCCACATGAGAGGGTTACGGACCACTGAAGTGTCGGTGAACAAGGTGCGGATGGCAATGCCGAGACCCTTCACAGAGGACACAGTAAACGATCCGAGCAGAGAGCAGATGCTGATGTAGACCAATATGTTGGACTGACCGAATCGAGGAGAGACGTAGAAGATTAGGATTAAACAAGTGACCAACAGGACGCTGGCAAACACCAGGAAACCTTGCAGGAGAAGCAGAAAAGCCTGTTGTTATCCATGGCAACTGGTTTTAGAGTTCAATAATAAAGGAATTTTGAGACTAACCAGGATCCAGGAGTTTCTCTGCCATTTCTGTAAGTGTGGTCACCTCTTCTTCTTCAGGTGCATGTATAACCATTAAAGTGCTTCCCAGTACGCTGAGCATGCAGCCCAGTTTTCCTAGCAGATTCATTGTTTCTCTGAACAAGTGGGAGGACAGCACTGCGCTGAAGAGAGTAAATAAACATTAACACTACTACCGTTCCATTTACTTCTAATGAAAACACCAGAAGAAACACAAAGTCTATTACTGGAACTCAACTTTTTCATACAGAGTAAGGAATGTGCAAAGAATTCAACTATAATGCATGCACTTCAATATACTTGGCATATGCTTATAATAATTATCTTATAATGAACTGATCATAATTATTGAAATAATCAATTGACAGGCTCTTTGTGCAAAACAGTTTCAGTTAAAATGCCACTATAAAGGCTGTCTACTTGAAATAAATGTATTCCAATGTCTTGGCCATGACATGTACACAATGTCAGATGTAACAACAACTCATGCCATAATTTCATTATCCTTAACTTGTTCCAAACCTGTTTGAGTTTCTTCTGTTGAACACAAAACAAGATACACTGAAGAATGTTGTGAAAAACAACCATTGACTTCTATCATATATTTTTGGTATTTGACTACTTGAGTCTGAAGAAATTATGAGAAATTGTTCATTTTTGGGTCAATCATGTACTTCACTGGGCTGTGTAAAAGGATTGTGGCTTTAGTTTAAAGAGTGCAAAAATAAGTAGCAAAACTGTTTTCATCATTTTTTGTCACTAAATCATAATATCAGTATTGTTTCTATTAAAAATAAAGGTTCCAAAATGTTTTTTTTTTTAAGAACACCACAACCATTTTGGTTCTATAATGAACCTCTCAGTAATCTGTTCTTCAATTAACTATTTTATTTTCTTATTTTGAATAACATTTTTTAAAAGAGTTATGAAGAACATTTATTTGTAAAAGTGCATGTGATATTGCAGGATCATATGATATTCAAGACAAAAATGACTTAAGGAACAGTAAGAATGCTCCAATCGATCGGCCGATAATGACATTTAATGACATGATCAGTACTCGCTGATCTGGCCGATCTCATAAACCGATTGCAAATGTTTGTTTATGAGTTTACAAGCAGAGAGGAAGATGCACGTGTGCACCTGGGTTATACATACAGCAGCTACTGCAAGTATTCAGGCCTTTTTACATAAAAGAACAGAGTTTTGTGTTTTTGACAATATTCCAAGTTCAATAAACCTGGCTGGAAATATTAGATGAATAAAAAAACACGAATATTGAATAATATAACTTCTTGTAATTGACATATTGCAATAAACAATAGTTTATAAGCTTATAAACTACATTTAGTAAGTAATGGATTTATATGTGTGCATTTTTCTTGATTGAAAGGTTGAATTCTTCTTTTATCATTTGTATTGTTTACAAATTGCATTGTTAGTAAAATTTCTCACAATTTTTTTTTTATTCTGTGCTATCTATTATGTTCTGTAAAGCTGCCTCTGACCATGACATGTTCACACCTAAATGGTTAAAAGAGACATGCTTAAGGGATTACTTGTAGTATCCTTCATTTATTCTCTTAAGAATAAATAAGAGGAGAGATCTCCACTTAAACATCATACTTAGAGGGAAAATGTGCTTTATGAAGCTTTACTATAAAGCTTGAAGCATGTACCTGCCGATCACCATGACAAGGTATCGTAGTCCGTATCGGCTGCAAAAAGTCTGATCGGAGCATCCCTAAATAACAGGAATAAATTATATTCTATATAGAGTAGTAATATTTAAATATATCCATAATATATGGAAAAATATTGAAACCTAAAATTTTATTAAACTGCTATTATATTATTTTACAATATTATTTTTACAATATTTTTGATCAACTAAATGAAGTCTTGGTAAACATAAGAGAAAAACAAACAACAACCAAAGTCATGCAATACACAGTAAAAATGATGGGTTCAACACAATTGATTTTTGATGAGACAACATAAAGGAATTACGGAAAGGAACTTGTTTTTACTAATTTAAGTAGATTAAACATAAAACAATTAACCCCCCCCCCCAAAAAAAAAATAATAAATAACTCAAGAATTGTGTTATTTCAGCTCATTTTAAATTATTAGTTTAAACAAACAGCAAACATAATTTTTTGAGTGTAGAAAAAGTTACTATATATTCCAGAAAATGTTAAATAATACATTTAACATACTTCACACGAAAGTTCCACAATTAAAGCACAAAACAAGTTTGGTATGTTGAACATTTTAGTCATTCTGTATATATTGCAAAACACACTGGTCCTCTCACTCACAGGCTTGTAAAGTTTACACAGCACAGTGTGGATCAGACCATTGGCGAGTGTAAATAAAGGTGTGCCATTACCTAATAAGAACACTGAGAGCTCCTAGAGGGGTCACCACTGTGGCTGGAGCAAACATGTAGGCTGCAAAATTTGCTGCTTCACCTCCTCCCACTGCCAGAACATTACAGGATGTTATCAGAGTCATCAAAGGAAGGCTATTTACACTTGCTTTGCATTGCACTTACTTGTCAAAAGGCCTCCCCACCATAGCCAATCTTTTAGGTACCCATGACCTCCCTCGGCTAAACAGACAAACATTTCCACGTATTTAGTGCATTAAAGAACACCTGACTCGATATTCTGTCAGTATTAGTTTAGCAAACAAAGAAACCAGTTTCAACCAATTTCTCAATTGCTATTCAGTAAAGTAAAAGAACAAAACCTTACATACTACCATATGACAAGTCACAATAATTAAAGGATTAATTCACTTCCAGTTGAAAAAAAATGAAGACTTTTAAGGATAAAATTCCAATCCAGGATTTTTCATATAGTGGACATTGTAAAATATGCTGGCTTCCACACAACTCCATGTTGTCCCAACACAAATCGATTCAGTTTACTTAATTGTTTTTACAGATTTAAGTGGATTGATTGAACAAAACAATCAAGTTGGCCCCCCAAAAAAACCTTAAGAATTGTGTTGTTTCAACTTCGAACGTCTATGGTGCTTAGTACTTTGTACTTACGAATTGCAGTTTATTTGCAATCCCAGACTAGGAATAAGGCTCTTACCTTGAAGCAGTCAACCATTTTTCTTTTTAAAACAATAAATAAATAAATTCTTTACTTTTTAACCACAAAAGCTTGCATACCAGAGTACAAAAACAATTGTGGTTAATAAAACGTTTTCTTAGATAGTGACCAATAATGACCCCTGTCCTGCTGCACTGCACAAGAACTTTGGCCAGAGGAGAAATGGTCATGCCCAACTGAGCCTGGTTTCTCTCTTTTTCCTTCACTTTTGTCAATTGGCGAAGTTTGTTCCTCACTACTGGCTTGCTTGGTTGGGACTTGTGGAGCTGTGCATCGATGGATTTGCTCTTCAGTGTTTACTTTCAGCAGTGAAATTTAAACCACACTGAACTGAACTAAACTGAACTGCAACTCTGAAATCTGGACATAATTAGAACTTCTATGTTAAGTAGCTTTGACACAATCTACATTGAAAAAGAACTATAGAAATAAAGATGAATTAAAATTGAATGAATTGAATTTAGTTAACAAACATGTTTTTTTTGACTAATTGTTTAGTTTTTCCTTTACTAAAATAACTTTAATTGGGCTCAATTGGAGCCATATAAAGCTGACTGAAACTACAAATTTCAAACCACCACAGAAGTTCACCCTGTAGAGAAAATTCCTGGAAGTTTTCCTCAAAAACTGAAGAAAGAAATTTGCATATTGGGTGAAAAGGAACTGAATAAATCATGGGTAAATTTTCATTTTGGAATTGAACCAATCCTTTTAGTATAAACATCTAACAAGCTTTATTTCATTAGAATCCAATAGCGCTTTTTGTATGAAGTCTTTGTATGCAAATATTGATGTAAATGAGCTGACCTGCTCTCGTCTCCCCAGTACTGGCCAAACGCAGCAGTGCCTTCTTTTTCAGAATAACACTTCCTCCAATGAGAAACGCTGAGAGGACGGCCAGTGTCAAACCCGTCCAGAAGTTGTAATTGCTCCATTTGTCAATAGCGAGAGATTGTGTGCTGACTGTCAAGTTTTTATTGGAGTTTTCCAGACTATAAGATGTGTTGCCAACAGCCGTGTCAAACACACAAATGGAGGCGGATGTGGGACAGAAGATCCTTATTACTGAACCTGATCAAAACAATATAGAAGAGCAGCATTTTTAAAACAATAGGTTATTTTAGTACACAGTTTTTAGTAAAAATTGTGCAAAATGTTTTATTTTTTAACATTCTTTCAAATTATTCACATGATGTACGTTTCATATGAAAAAAAAAACCTAAGAGCTGAATCAACATTGCTAAATAAACAGGATTTCATCACAGGACTGCATGGCAAAGAGAGCAATGAACTCACAGCCGCAGGTTGTCATTTTGTTGCTATTTATTTAAGACTGAACAAGTACGTGTTTCTCTGGATCTACTGGCTTTTTAATGTTTGACTCAAATATTAATATTCATATAATGTTATAAACAGAATTTTCAAATGGCAGCCAAAATAAAATAAAAAAGACAACTTTGAAATTATCAGTTCTTCAGTATAATAAAAGCTACAATCTTTGCTACTATATAATAACATTTTTATATTATCCATTACTTAAGATAATTCACTAAAGGTCAGCGTATGTTGATGAATTTTACATCTGTCGTGCTAAATGATGATGCAACTTTAAATTACCTCAAATTAATAACTAAACTAAATGTATTAATAACTTATTAAAATAATATTTACATCTTACAATCTTTATTTTTAACAAAAGGTAATTGAAACATTTATTTTACATTGCAGTTTACATTTGCATTTTGATTGTAATTTAAGTTGATAGGACTCTGACAACTAGTACAACATGTATATATTTTTGCAATAATTGCTGAAATAACTACAATTATCATCAGATTTTTAAAAAGTGTTTAGGTTTATAAAATACCCACGCAAAGGCAGTGTTTACACAGTGTTTTAGCAAACAATGAAACCAGATGTACTTGCAAAAGCAACCATTTGACATTAGCTACTTAAAAGATTAACATCAGACCTACATTAAACAACGTTATTCTAAACGTCATTTAAAACAAATGTTATTCTATGTTAATAAGCAAGATGTCATCCAATTAAAACATTTATATGCCCACACCAGCTAATAATAACTGCTTAGTGTGAAGTTTGCAACATTAAATCTTTCCTGATTAAAATGCCTTCTGAGAAGTTGCTTTGAAACAATCTTTGCTGTATAAAACAATTAATTAAAGGTTGCGTAAACATTGAAAAATAACATAACATAGACCTTACGTATCACAGTACTAAATCAAATGCATGAATCAAAAGTTATCAGTTAAAGTTAAAGTTGTAATAGCTACTAACGGTGGTCCAGTAATCTTACCATTGATGCATGAATCGGATGGCAGGTGTATGTCTTTCATTGTTACACCCATTTAACCGACGCGTTAAACTTACCGAAACGAAGCCATTTAAAAACAACAAAACTATCAGAATAAACTACAAGACAAACATGTTCTTTCGGTTCATCAGAATATGCCAAAACAAGAGCTCTGCATCTTCGCGCGTAACTTCACCGCACTAAAGAACTGAGGAATATATGATACCTGTAAAGCACACGCCCGCGAACGCGGCCACGCGCAGAGCAGGTATCGGCTGAGCCACGCCCGAACAGCGCCTCTGAACTGCTGCACGCGTTAAGCCGTTGTCAATAGAGACACACATAAAAAATTTCCTTCCTGCAAATACAATAAGCGGAACTCAAACACACGCAAAAGTTCCTGCTTTAATATTACATTACTATTGTTTAAGTGGGAGGACATAATGTTCATGTCACATGTACATGATTTGTTTAGGCTTTCAACTCAGTTTAGTTGTAATCAGAATGAATATTATATGCAATAAAAAAAACTTGTAATTTGCGTGTTTAAAGCGTAATCAATAAAAAATACGCATAAATAAACAAAAATGTTTCACTTGGTTTGTTTTACTTGGTTTATTTATTTAAACATTTTTATTCAAACAATAAATATTTACTTAAACATTTAAACTTTGGTGCAAGTAGAATTTACCACCAATTAAAATAGTTGTTGCTTAATCTAAGAGCAACAGACTCCTAAAAATGAATACAATAAAACATTCTTAGTAGAAAGATGCACGCAAACAAATACACTAATAAATTAAAATCCATTGAATTTCATAGGGTGGTTTTGTGACACAGTTGCTACATAAAATAAAAATAAAATAAAACCTCTTTAAAAATAATTTAATATTAATTCATTAATTTATTTTTACTTTAATCTTAGTGTTGTTAGTGTAGGGAAGTACCTGTAATTATTTTTACAAAACAATAATTGTTATAGTTGTTTGTACCTTAAATGTCAGAAAAGCCCAATAAACTAAAAGGGAATCCCCAATTAAACAAACTTAATTAATAATTACATTTTAAAAATCATAAGGTGGTTCTTTTATTTGAAGTATCTTGCAGTAAAAAAAACCTTGTAGTTAATTAATTCGTTTTATATTTATTTATTTCTTTCTTATTTATTTATTTATTAATACTTTCTAAATAATTTATTTTAATTAATTTTTATTTAGAATTTATTTACTGCTTGTAGCTTTTTCATAAAATGAAATAAAATAAAGAAAATAAAATATAAATAATTTTTCTTTCTTTATTTAAATCTTCTGTATTCAGCATGTGTTTATCAGGTATAGAACTCTTGTAGTTTGCTTGTTTGTAGTGTAATCTCAGAGCACAGACATCTGATACTGCACTGCTGATGGTGTTGTCTGACATAACAGCTTTCTGCCAGAAAGTTGGAAAACCAGTTTGGCTCATAACGGGTTTAAGCAGAGATGAAGAAAAAGAAAGACAAGCTTAAACAGGCTGTAAAGTGTTTTGAATTAATTAAAACAGACAGTTTATATCAGGCTTACATTTTAAATACTATATTTGGATAATGTATTGGCCCGAACTCATTAAAATTTAATCTCCATCTGTGCTATTTGATATGGTGTTTGTTGTTGTTTGTTGGCAATTGTTCTCCTTTTGAGAAAGAGGAACTTTGAGATGCATAAGTGGTTTGTTTTACATGTAAATCATCTCAATTGTTTATTTGTTCTTCCCCATGGTTGGTGTAATTATGTTAGAACAGGATATGCATGTAGTTATTTAGTTGCTGTAAGGTGTGTCAAAATTGAGTTTTAAATCGAGCAGCTGTCCTGGGAGACTGGTTACCAGAGCAAGTGCTCGCACTTATGTCTCTAGACACAGGCTGTAAGCACATGAGGCCACATAAGATCACGAGGAGGTTCTTTCATGTCTAGTGTCATGTCTGCATAATAAAAATGAAATTAATTAAATAAATAAACTCATTCATTCTTTAATCTAATAAAATTCCCATTTGTAAAGCTAAAAATTGCAAATGTAAATGTAAACAACAACAACAACAACAACAATAATAATAATAATAATAATAATTTAGTTTCCTCAACATTTGTCATTTTACTTAAGTTCCTAAATGTTTTCTCAAAATTTTGGGAACTGTAGATTTTAAAACTGTCACATAAATTCACTGAACCATAAAGAATATTCAGCTAGCCTATAGAAAGTTCTGGAAATTAAATGGCTAAAAATATATATTGGCAGCTTTGTCGTTATAAAAAAAAAGAGTTTATCATTACAGCAGCTGTGCCAAAAATATCTTTGAAAATTTTATTTGAATATCGCGTTCTTTAGTTTGGAGACAAGAGGGTTTTTGAGAACCACTATTGACAATTCTGTAAATGCCCTGTTGATGTCACTGCAGACCAATAGAAATCACAGCGTCACCCTTACTATGCAACGACCGAGTGTGAATCAGAAAATAATATACAATCAGGCATGGTGTTAAAGTTGGCTTGTCGTTGAGGGATTTTTACTATAAGAGTCACACAAAGCACATAACTTTTGTTTTGCTCCGCGGGTCATAATCTTCAATGTGACTTTATGAATAAAAGAAGGTGCTGGAAGACATTTTAAATTCGCTGAAATAATAATATCGTTAAGAGCTAATGGCCAACAGTTTTATGAAGCTATTATTTCAAATTAAGAAAAGATCAGATGCCTTGAAAAATGTAGGCTTACGCCATTTAATTCTTCAGAAACACAAACAGCAAAATCTTGTGACCCAGCAACATTATGTTTAGACTGTGGAAACTGTTACTGAAACTGTTTGCTTAATGGTGGCTTTTTGCTTAAAGGCTGGCTTTTAGTGTTTCTCAACCACGTTCCTGGAGGCCCACCAACACTGCATGTTTTAGATGTCTCCTTTGTCACATCCATTTCAGATCTTTCAGTCTCTGCTAATGAGCTGATGATCTGAATTAGGTGTGTTTGGTTAAGAAGACATGAAAAATGTGCAGAGCTGGAGGTTTCTCAACCACAGGAATGTGGTTGAGAAACACTGAGGCCATATAGTGCAACATTACAAGAATGTATATCAACGAGGCCTGCTGTAACAACATTTTTTAGCTTTACAGGAATGTTTTGTCCTAAAAATCATCTAACCTTTATATAATTGTTTCGCATTATCCAACCATACCTTTTCCAGTCCAGTCCATCTATGCATGCAGGAATGGATAAAACGTCAGATTTGCCCTCTGCAAGAGAGAGCAACACATCACTCACAGTAATACACTGCTTTAATTTGTCTGCGCATGTTCTGCTTTCAAGATGGCTTTTGTTGAGTGTGTGCGTTGCACTAATTACCATGATCATTCAAAACGGAGCACTACTCCTGCTTGCAGCCTCCCACACGAGCTCGGAAAAAACAATTCATGCACAGCTACACAGAGACATGCAGCTACTCCTTCATAGGAGAGATAGGTAGTAAACATCATTTCAATAACAGAACAGCGCTGGATGAGGTTATTATTAGCAGGTCAGATGGCAATGTCGATCAACATGAATTAACATCATTAATGACAAGGGCACTTGCCAAATTATGCTCGTTATGATTGTCATAGACCTGTGCATGTCGTAAATTGGAGGTCTGATGCCATTAAAGATGCATCTTTTGTTTTGAATGGTATAATTAATTCGTGTTTTATCGTTGAATGCAATGCATCCAGAGTGATAATTGGTGAACGGGTTATGGATGGACAGTTTGATGTTAGTGTTAATGTTTTTTTCCTTAGGTTCTTTGCAATTAGATTATGAACAGAAGTTGGTAAGATTGAGACTCTTTCCCAAGGTAAGGACTTTTTTGGGGGGTTGGCATGGCAACCGTATTTAGGAGAAGAAAAAAATTAAATAAAAAAGACTTGAGTTTTTGCTTTCAAAATGCTGAAGTTTTTCAGTGAGGTGTCAGCCGGATTTAAAACAGCTTGGGCTCTGCTACATTTAAACAAACAATCAAACTATGTATGCTTAAATTCATTAGTTTAAATATACAGTACAATGGTAAAGTAAAATTTGGCAATGCATTTAAAATATTAGTTTTAATTCCATATAAAATCTATTTGAAGAACAACAATATTGGGAGCAAATGATTTTTTACATGCTCTTTGTCTTACCTTTGACAAAATAAAATTGAATTCCATTATAGGTTAACAACGGCCATAACTTCTAGACCAGGGGCCCAAACCAAAAAACTAATTTGATTGAGGGCTGTGGGCCGAAGGTAAATATACTAAACTGCACTGTAAAAAATGCAGGGTTCCACACAATTCATTCAGGTTGTCCCAACACAAATCAAGTGAGTTAACACATTCAAGTGGATTAAACATAAAACAATTGAGTTGTCCCAAAAAAATCTCAATAATTTAGTTATTTGAGCTCATTTTACTTAAGTAGGTTGAACAATCAGCAAAATATACAGTTGAAGTCAGAATTATTAGCCCCCCTTTGGATTTTTTTATATATATATATATTTCCCAAATTATGTTTAACAAAGCAAGAACATTTTTTACAGTATGTTTGATACTATTTTTTTCTTCTGGAGAAAGTCTTATTTGTTTTATTTCAGCTAGAATAAAAGCAGTGTTTAATAATAATAATAAAAAAACCTTTTACAGTCAATATTATTAGCCCCTTTAAGCTATATATTTTTTCATAGTAGACAGAATAAACCATCGTTATACAATAACTTGCCTAATTACTCTAACCTGCCTAGTTAAGCCTTTAAATGTCACTTTAAGCTGTATAGAAGTGTCTTGAAAAACATTTAGTAAAATATTATGTGCTGTCATTATGGCAAAGATAAAATAAACCAGTCATTAGAAATGAGTTATTAAAACTATTATGTTTAGAAGTGTGTTGAAAAAATATCTATCTATCTATCTATCTATCTATCTATCTATCTATCTATCTATCTATCCATC
>CAIGQZ010032312.1:3102999-3122050 GCA_903798205.1 Danio tinwini | reverse complement strand
TTAAAAACTGCTTTTATTCTAGCCAAAATAAAACAAATAAGACTTTCTCCAGAAGAAAAAAATATTATCAGACATACTGTGAAAATTTCCTTGTTCTGTTAAACATCATTTGGGAAAAATTTAAAAAAGAAAAAAAAATTAAAAGGGGGCTCAATAATTCTGATTGCAACTGTATATTGAGTGTTTATTACATTAAAGATGCCATGGGTAACTTCTTAATTTATTTAATAATATTAATAAATAAATAGACTTAATCATAATTAATAATGCAGTAGAATTTATTATGAACTTATTAGAATAAAAACATAATTCCTTTTTTAATACAATTGAGATTAATGGCATATACACAAAGCTGCACCTGCCTCTGCCGATGTCTTCTGCATGGTCTTCTATCCAACAGCCACAGTGTATTTTTTAAATCTGATTCATTTACAATCTTTAATTGAAACATTTAATTTCAGTTAGCTTTTTTGTAGCTCAACAACAAAACAAACTACCAAAATAAAAAATACCTCCCTTCTAAGATGGAATGGCGGGCCAAATTAATGGTTACCAATGGATAAATTTGGCCAGTGGGCCCTACTTTGGGCATCTCTGTTCTAGACATTGAGGAGGATGTTGTATTTAATCAGGCATAGTTTATTTAAATGCATCCATCTCTAAACATCTCTAAACAATCTTTTGATGTAGGCGCTGCTGCAGTGGAGATTTATGAATGAATAAAAAAACACATTTTGAGAAAATGCAGTTTAAAAAAATATGAACTGAAACAAAGTGCTATTTGACAGCGGAAACGGGAATAAAAGCATACCCATACCATACCATACCATACCATATCGTACCACTCAGTAAATATGGGCTAATAGAAACACAGGTCTTTTTCTGCCTTTAGTGTCTCATCTTGATAAACTATATTGAATACATAAAAATATTCAGATTTATTAAAATTTACACTACCCGGTCAAAAGTTTGGGGATAGTTTTTTTTCATGTTTTTTTTAAAGAAAATTATTCTGTTCATCATTTATTAAATCTAAAAAAAAAAAAAAAGTAAAATTCTTAAATATTTATTAAAAATTTAAATAACTGCTTTCTTATTGTATGTAGTTTCAAATAAAATTATTACTCTTAATAATAATAATAATAATAATAATTAATATTAGAGTGATTTCGGAAGGATTTTGGAATGAAGCTGAAAATTCATCTTTAAAACCACTGGAATAAATGATTCAATTAAATTATAAGCTATTTTTTGAACAGTTATTTTACAGTTCAGTCACATTTCACAATTTTACAATTTGTACTGTATTTTTGATTAAATAAATGCAGCCTTGGAGAGCAGGAGAAGCTTAT
This sequence comes from Danio tinwini, assembly GCA_903798205.1. Taxonomy (NCBI): domain Eukaryota; kingdom Metazoa; phylum Chordata; class Actinopteri; order Cypriniformes; family Danionidae; genus Danio; species Danio tinwini. The sequence goes on along the minus strand of CAIGQZ010032312.1, from coordinate 3,120,698 downwards.
TTTAAAACATTTAAAAATCCTACTGACCCCAAACTAGTGTAGTGGCGCAGTAGGTAGTGCTGTCACCTCACAGCAAGAAGGTTGCTAGTTCAAGCCTTGCCTAGGTCAGTTGGCGTTTCTGTGTGGAGTTTGCATATTCTCCCTGCGTTTGCTTGGGTTTCCTCCGGGTGCTCTGGTTTCCCCCACAGTCCAAAGACATGCGGTACAGGTGAATTGGGTAAGCTAAATTGTCTGTAGTGTGAATGAGTGTGTGTGGATGTTTCCCAGAGATGGGTTGCAGCTGGAAGGGCATCCGCTGCGTAAAACGTGCTGGATAAGTTGGTGGTTCATTCTGCTGTGGCGACCCCGCATTAATAAAGGGACTAAGCCGAAAAGAAAATGAATGAATAAATATTTTTTGTCCTTTTTCCCCCACAGAAATTGAGAGCTGCTATACAATGCCAAAAAGTAAATGCAGCTGCAGCAGCTAAAGTGACACTCTTAGCAAGGACACAAGAAAAGTAATGAGGATTGCAACTGTCAGAATAATAATAACTTGCAGTACCATAGTTTCCTCTCCATATTTCATGTTCAAGAGATGCCATTGAGGCGATTCTCTACCCAAAACACCATTCACATAATGCCATTTTATTAGCAAACAATATTTTTGGGCCTAAGTGCAGCATCAGAACATTTTTCAGCATCTGTCTCTGCTGTCATTAACTCAGGAATATTATTACAAAATGATTTGTTCTGTGGCATTTTGAAAGAAAAATAAGGCCATACAATGTTACAGATATTTGTGTAAATAACATTTTGGATTTTCTATTCTATTGCACTTGAGAAAATTTGCTTAGTGCAAAGATCCTAAAGGTGAAGTAAATAGTTTCTGTAGCAAGAAACATTCAATTTTTTGTAAATAGACTTATTTTACATCTCTTGTAAAGTTAAACAGATGAGTTTTACCAATTGTGAATCCATTCAACTGATCACTTGGTCTGGCGAGGGCACTTTTAGCTTATATTAGCTCAAAAAAAGTGAAAAAAGGATGTTGTTATTGTTCCTATTTAAAGCTTGACTCATATGTAGATGCATTATTAGATAGGGAAATAGGAAAAATTAAACAGGAAAATTATCGAAACTTTTTTTTTTTAATTTTTTTGAATGAGATGCTAATGGTCTAATCTAATTCAATGATTTCTGCTAAGCTAAGCTAAAAAAGGGCCCTCGCTAGACCCACAGATCAGCTGAATAGATATAAAATGAAGAAACTCAGCTGCTCAACTCTAGGTGAGCTTTAAAATTAGCCTAGTTGCAAAAAAAGTGGAGTGTTCCTTTAATGTCACCAAACAGAACAGTAACTCGCTGGATCTCAAATTTAGGCACTTCAGTAACCCTTAATACAAAACTTCACCGTCTCCACTCTCAGAGATGATTGCATACCTGTAGGCACACAATTAACTGAGCACAGATAGTGCTGAATCTCCGAACTCTTTCCAAATGCAAGAAAGCCTCTGGCACTTTCTATGTCTTGAGCATGTGAGCTCCGCTGGAAGTGAGTGAGTGAGTGAGGGAGTGAAAGGCCAGGCCTATGGGGGAAACAGAAGGAAGAGAACAAATGTGGCATTTATCGAGATCAATACAGCACTCAGAGAGCCAGCAGAGCTCAAACAAGATGTTCTATATCAGTGCAAGTCGTGGACAAGAATCTGATGACGTTGAGCAGAAACACAGAAGAGACTCGACGCTGTAGATTCTGGCATCGTTCATTCGTGAATCAATATTAAGAAGAGAGAGACAAAGGATGAAAGCAAAAGGCATTCAGTAAGAAAAGTTTATTTCTGAATACTCCTTGTCAATACGTTGGTTTGTTGATGTTACATCTTGCTGCTGCTTTAAAATGTATTTTGTGAGGAGAATGTTAAAAAGAGGTGTTTTTATAACTAGGGCTGTCAATTTAATAAGCTAATTTAATTAAATAAAATAAGCAATAATAAGAATAAAAACAGAGTCTGCCTCAGACAGATTAACAAATTGATTGTAAAATGAATTGTGAACTGTCGGCAAGCGCTTAAGTTCAGTGTTTAAAAAACAAAACCATATTTGGACTAACTGACAATATATAAATCACTTACTTTTTAAATGTCTATTTAATGCCGCCATGCCACAACAATGTTGTATTTGTAAACAATGAATTAATAAATTAATAATACATTTAATTGTTCTATTTCGATCTTTCTCAGCAAACATAGATATGCAGTGTGTGATTAATCTGATTAATCAGCTTGTCGTAGTTCATTCGATTAAATCGATTGACAGCCCTGTTTAAAAAGTGCGAAACCAACAACACTACCAACTAAAAAAACATCTTAAATACAGAATTCCACTTTAAATACGAGACCAGAAAAAATAACAAAGGAAACAAATAACCCATCAAATGGAAAACAAAGGCCACAAAGCACCGTTTCGTCAGCACAAATGTTCTATGTCAGGTTATGTTGGATTTTCTGTATTTTATACAAATGGAATCGGCAGTAAAAAGGACAGATGATGTACAGACCGATGACGGTCCACTGGCAAAGGATTGAGGGAGGATAAAAGCTGATCACAGGGCCTCACTGCTGAGCGAAAGTCTCCTGAATGGCTGAATGAAGATCTTGTGCTTGAAAGTATTGACATTCAGTTTTACCTCTGTGCTCGTTCATAGCATCTGATGATCAGGTCCATTAGAGTTCATCATCCTGTCCTGTGCCTCAATTGGTGAGTCCCGTCTGGTAGAGTAACACAAGGCCTGATGTGGCACCTCGAAATTAAAAAAGTCAGAGTATCATTGTTTGTTAATGACATCATTTCTTGCCAATGTATCCAAAAGTGTGTTCGTTTTATTGGAGCACAAAGCAATGACTGTAGAAAACAAGCCACAGCCACCGTGCTTTGCTCCTCTCAAATAGACTGTAAAGAGTCAAGCTATTAAATCACCTTATTAATCTCACAGCATGAACAATTTCTATTATTGTCTGTGTCAGCTATTAGGTAGATTTCCATATGATGCTTTTTCATGGAGTCGGTGTTTACGCGACAATATTTCAGCTGTTATTACAACAACAGTATCACAAACAGACGGTTCTAAGTAGTCGGCCTCCAGGGTGCTCATTCTGCCCTTGAATCTGTTGTTATTGTCACATCTGTTTACGCCAACCTCATTAGCGCTTGACTGTGGGGATGATGTGTATACATATCACTTCAACAGAAAAATGTCATGTTAAGCTGGAAAGGAAGACGGAATGGAAGTGGCAAAGCGGTAGGCAAAAAGAGGATCCGCAAGCATAGCCTACACCCCTCAGTTTCTCTCACTCTCTATCTGATGTCTTTAACTCTCAGACTCTATCGAGCAGCATGAACGGGGAAGCAGTGATTGATCCAAAGTGTTCATAAGTGAAGGGTGAGACTGTAAGCTACAGAAGTAACAATGACAGGACTGGTAATCAGCCTCTCCGAACCTATGGAAGAAGTCACCTTCCCTAGAGAGGCTTGCCAATCTAAGTGGTCGGAAAGGAAGACATTTGTAGACTCTGCACTGAAGCTGACAAACAGATGTAGCACACTTCCTATAGTTTTTCAGAAGGCAAACATTTGTTTCATTCAGAATTGTGGCTTTAAAGGTCAAGTACATAACTATTGTGCAATTTATTTTGGTGTATAAATGTAAAGGAACCAGCTGGTAGGAGCTGAAAACCATAGTCCTCTGGCTTTAAGAGACACCCTATATGCTTATTTCACGTGGCCGCCATTTTAAAAAATGAAAGCAAGGCTGTGCTGAGACAAAACCCGGAAGTAACATTGCAACAATATGCTGTGGACTACAAACCTTTAGCTGTTGCTGCATTTTCAAAATGCAGATGTGGTGTTAACATCACCTTAATATCATTCAGTTAAGCTTCATTTTAACAATTAAAAGCATATTAGGCATCTAAAAATAATCACAATATCTTTAAGAGTAATACGCTTAAGTGTCCTCCTAGGCTTCAGTTCATGTCACCAGGTAAACACTGTGGGGACGCTTTCTTGCTTCAGCTTATGTAACCCGGTGATTCATAAAACAATGTTGTCCTCTGTAGCACAACCTTGTGTTGTTTGTAATAGTGTTGTCCCGGTACTAAGATTTTAAAAACGTCCATTTCCCGCTAACATTTAAGCGCCGCTGAGTGCTGCTGATTTGCCATAGTATTCACCAGTGCTCCACAGAAATAACTGTGATTGGCTGTGAAGGTCAGGTGAACTGCTGTTCACTGAGTGCAAACACAGATACACGGACACTGGAGCATTACTCCTGTGTCTGTGTTTGCACTTGGTAAATATCGGTGAAGTGCAGTGAACTGATGACCTTCATGGCTAATCACAGTCATTATTATTGAGCACTGATGAATACTATGGCAAATCAGCCGTGTTTAAGAACACGCTCAACGGTGCTTAAATGTTAGCAGGAAATTGACATGTTTTGTTTTTTTCAATATAATGACAAGTTTAATACAGTGAAATAATCAGGTAATTAACTTAAGTTTGATAAATGACATCTAAAACGTGTGTTTGTGAAAGAAAATGTTAGCTAAGTAGTGTCATTTCCCTTAACTTAGGTGAAAATGAGGTCTTTTATTTTCACTATCCATTTAGAATGGACCTTTGGGTCACTCGGAAGGTGGTGAAACTATAAATTTGTGTCACTTTCACTTTGACACAACATTCATGTGTGACTTCAGGCGGTACTTCATCCCACCGCAGCCATGATTTTGCTTTTAAAATGGCGGCCACATGAAAAATCAGTCTATAGACTTTATATTTCCTTGTTAGTATGCCCTTGCTGAAAATGCTGGTTCGAATCACTCAGAATGAGGCAAGTAAAAGCAGGTCTGTGGACAGATTGGGATTGTGGTTTAGGGGGTTAGTGTTACCTAGGGCAGCCAGAAGGAGTTGTGACAGGAAGACTCAAGAGGCACACTAGTGATTTTGGTGCCCACTCCCCATGGTGCTGTGACCTGGTTGAATTTGAGGATTGGTGGGGGTGAGTATATGTGGGTAAACATCACTCCCCTGGGCTCAAGAGCAACACTGGTGACTTGATGTTAGTGTGGCCATCTCCCACTTCGCCAGTTCAAATCCTGCTCAGGTAGAACTAGAGCAACCTTACATTTAAAATCCCTAAGTGTAATTTGACTAATGTAACTTGAATACTTGGACCTTATTTATTCATTTACTCACCCTTGTGTTGATCCAGACCCGACATGATTATGTCCTTTAGCGTTACACAAAATAAATATGAATTCATATAAGATCTGAAACAGGCATAATATTTGAGGAAGCAATACCCAAAATACTTCCTTTTCCAAATCAATATGCAACTTTAGTAGTGGCCAAAGATGGTAGTGTCTGGCCTTGGAAATCTAATATCTTCACCTATTATTCATATTTACTGATGCTATGTTAGTTGACATTTATCCGGATTGTGTAGCTGTGCCTGGTGAGCATAAAGCTTTTGAATGTGCTCTGCATTTCAATTATTTGATTTGCAAATGTCCACATTATTTACTGTAGTAAGCATTAGATAATGTGCTTCCTAACCCAACCAACTTGTGATTTTAGGAGAGGAATATCTGTTTTTCCAATCAATGATGAACACACTTTTGCAATTTGTCATGGGTATGCCAGTAACACATAAATCACACACTTCACCTGAACTATCTGATTCTGTAAAAAATGTGAAACTATGGTTAAATATTTAAAATAAAATGTCCTTTAGATGTGTGTCAGATATATCATAAGGCAGATGAAGACAATAAAATGATCATAATCAGGAAATTTGGAGGGATTTGTGGGAAATGAAACGACAAAAAACATTGTCAGTATTTTTTTTGTAGAATTGAAGGAAAACTGTTTTCTCAAAAGTGATACTTCATACAAAAACACCCCACACATGGTCTCCTTATTGCAAAAGATATTCAAAAAAAAAAAAAAAAAGTAATTTTCCTCCCTCCTTATCTAATTTCATTTGGAGCCCAGAATGTGTCCATGAATCTATTTGGCAGTACTTCAGTGGCAGGTGAGACGTACGCTGCAGTGTCTCTCACATCATCTTCCACTCTTTCCATTAGTTTCCTGATGTCCCGTCATTTGGGGAGGATGATGGCTGTTTACATCCCAGTGGTGCTGAGGCCCATGGCGGCCGCCTGCCCCATACATGGCAGAGTCTGTGCCCCTTTGGGGAAGTCATGGGCCATCACACGACCATTCTCACCTCCGCTACCCATCCTAGTCAGTGTGGAGCTGAGCATTGCAGCATCGATTATTTGCTAGGGAAAAAAAACAAGGAATAGACAATTAAAAGGCATTGCCACATGTTCTGAAAAGTGAAGCTAAAACATTTCGATCATCCCCAGGTGGCTGACTGCTTTATTGGTCATAAACTCCATTCTTTCCATGTAAATATCCATGTATCTGTCTGCAGACTGCAAGACAGGGGCGTAACACGAAGGGTCGTAACTTGTAGTAAGTTAGAGAGGCGTAACTTGCAGTTATCAAGATCCTATTGAACCATGTGGGATGTCATAACGAGATGTTGTTGGCAAGATGGTGGAAATACTTAACAGAGAACATTTTCACCTGATGTGTTCCTGAGTTTTCTCCAAATGTATCCACAATCAGTTAAGTTGATATATAATTATATTCATTCCTTTAGCAACTCCATTGTGCAACTCGCTGACTTCTTCATCCGTTTTGTCATGACAGTTAGTCTACTCAAAGTCGCCCCCTGTGGTTGTAAATAACAGTACAATGGTGAGCGCGTCAAGTATGAAAGCCTCTGCAACCCACGACTGTACATTAAAAACGTGATGGTTGGGTTAAGGGTTGGGGTAAGTGTAGACATTAATAACTGTGATGGTTGGGTTAAGGGTTGGGGTAAGTGTAGACATTAATATCTCTGATGGTTGGGTTTAGGGTTGTGGTAGGTGTAGATGTTAATAACTCTGATGGTTGGGTTTAGGTGTGGAGAAGGCGTAGATGTTAATAACTGATGTACAGCACCATCCTGCCAACAAGATATTTTTGACATGTGGGTCTTCATAACTTCAAGTTATGCCTCTAACATACTACAAGTTACACCCCTTCATGTTACGGACCTGTCTTGCAGTCTGCAAACATACCCTGATCAATAAATGGGATATGCGCCAGACTTAAAATCAAACTACACATCAAATATATATATTTTTGATAGTGCTATATCATTGAGGCTGAGAAGAACCCAACATGACAGACAAAGATGACATGTAAATGCTGCTAATGTTTACTTTCTATACATTTATGATTTGTAACACTTTAAAATACTATGCTGGTGTGTTTTGTATGGCATGCTTTCACCCAATCATTGTACCTATGTGAGTGATAGTTTCATGTTGTGTCTGATAATGCTAGGTTGGACCCTACTCTAATTTAGTTTTCTGTTGCAAACATGTCATTCATTCATTAATTTTCTTTTCGGCTTAGTACCTTTATTAATCTGGGGTCGCCACAGCGGAATGAACCACCAACTTATCCAGCATATGTTTTATGCAGCGGATGCCCTTCCAGCTGCAACCCATCACTGGGAAACATCCATACACACCCATACACTATGGCCAATTTAGCTTACCCAATTCACCTATAGCACGTGTCTTTGGACCTGTGTGGAACACCGGAGCACCCACGCGAACACGGGGAGAACATGCAAACTCCACACAGAAATGCCAACTAAGCCAGCTGAGGCTTGAACCAGTGACCTTCTTGCTGTGAGGCGATTGTGCTACCCACTGCACCACTGTGACACCGCAAACATGTCAGTAAGTGTGTATTTCCACCAACAGTTGTAAGAAATGTAAAAATCTTTCTCCGGCGCTAAAGCCACTAATGACTCAGGATATAAAATGGTGAAAAATAACAGCCATCAAGTGCAGCGATGATGAGACCAGTGCCACAATAACTTGAAGCCACTCTCTCATGTAGCAATTTTACATAATGAAACCCTGTAGGCTTGAAACTGGAGCTAATGATGTGGATGTTGGCTTGTACATCCTTGACGAATAAATGATTTAAATCCAGCACACTTCAGTGGATTGCTGGAGATTATGTTGCCTGGGCTGATGCAGACTAATTGGCCTGCAAGCAACAACGATTTGTTGCTGTGATATTCTAAATGTGGCTGTTATGCGACTGTAATGTCCTAACACTTGAAGAATGAAGAGACACATCGCTAGAAGCTGCTGTGACAAAAATACGGTGAAATATAGCTGCGTGCTAATTAATCCACAAGTGACAATTTGGTCATATTTAACTTTTCTGCATGTGGTTAAAAACAACTACGACCTTATTTCTTCTGAAGAACGCATATTTTGGAGATAGATTCGATTGATTTTGTTTGCAGTGAAATTCATCAGGGTCAAAAACACTCTACTGATTTTTGTTGTATGGACAAAATAATAAAAATCAAGATGCATCAATGTACTGACTGCCAAATATTTATCTCACACTGTTTGATCAATTTGATTTACATATAAGAGATAGAATGCTCACACTCCAGATTGTCACATACACAGTTTTGGAGCTTAGGCTATAAATAAAATTTCATAAGTTCACATTGTATCATCAAGTGCCAGAAGTATTAATTTTGCATTACTTATATAGGTTATTTGACTTGCAAAAGGCTGGTAAGCAACCATTAACTTGCCTTTTGTAATCATAGTTTCAGCTAAAAACCTTTGTTAATGTTCTAATGAAGAAAAAAGCCTACACATTGGATGCCCAACAGCATTTTTCTTCTATTTTTGACTGATCTAGCCCTTTAAAATATTACCTTTTTAATCAAAATATGCTCTCTTGTGCTTTACACAGGTCTAATTTTAATAAGCCCCAGCTATTTTATCATGAGTAAAGTAATAATAACAGTCTATTATATTTAAAAATTGTTTTTCTGGAGTGATGCTGTCTGAAAAATTTACATAGGAAACCATGCGTTTCATAAACCATGTCTTAAAAATGACTTCTCAGATTTCCCTTTATAAGAATTTTCTTAAATGAAAATTATGAGTCACAACATGGGGTTGTGAGTAATTAAATCTATATAAGTCGCTGTATTCTTAATTTTGTGAGCATTCAGTAGCAACGTGCTTAAGGATTAGAGAGAAGCGCAGTGGGTGGTATAATGTTTACACCCACCCACAATTACCTCCTAAATGCCAACATCTTCCTCTGCCAGATCCCCTAGAGGAAGTGAGGTCAGTATATGATAGCAGTTATAAAACATTATAAGTGCCAAATGCAAAACCCATAATTAAATGCAGATGAATCTAAATATTGCGCAGTCTCAGGCTGTAGATTCCGAACGGAGTGAGATATCGTGGTTTTTACGCACCTTCATCCTTCGAGACTCGATTCTTGATTTGTAACAGAACTCGACCAGGGCCACCAGCATGGCCAGCCCGAGCCCACCAATCAGAATGTAGAAAACTCCAGCCACATTACTGAGGCTCAGAGCACTGGTCTTATCCTGCAGAGCAGAGACGGCAATCAAACACTCACAGATCTTCAGCAGAGCAACAAACAGAAATCATCTCTTTCTATTCACAGCTAGTCAGTAAACAAACAACACGATATTTACAGCTACATCTCAACATCTGCATACTTATACATTCATTATATAATCACATTACATATTGTTGCAGTATGTAACATAAGAGAGCAATAAAAAATAACTAATTCATGCAAATTCATGCGCCAGCTTGAGAAAAAAAAAAGATAATTTTGAGTCATTTCTGGCTGTCTATACTTAGTGGTTTAATGTTAAACAAATAAATTAAAACATAAATATATATATTTAGTACATTTAATGTAGATTTCATTATTTTGAAATATGCAGACCTTATTATTTATAACCATGCATGTATAAACTTATTTGTCTTGTTTATATAGGGATGGTTTTAAAGGGAGAGTTGACCCAAAAATGAAAGTTTGCTGCTATTTTACTGCCCGTCAAAGTCAATTTGTGTTCCTTGGTGATTCATAAAATAGAAGTCTACAGCTACTGTCACTTTGAGAGTTAAAAAACAATTACAATCAACACAAAGTGATACATTGAGGTCTTATGAAGCGAATGTATAAATTAGGGATGCTCAATTCGGTTAATTTTGCCAACCAATAACCGCAGCCCAAATATTAACGATTAACTGGTCAGATTAATATTAAATTATTATAAAAAAAATATATTAGGCTATGTAGGCTATTTAAAAAATGGACATTTTATGAGAACTATTAATAACAATAATTTTGCAAAAAAAAGGTTGGTTTGGTTGTACACTAAATCATCAATAGCAGGACAGAGGCAATCAGCATCAGCGCTGGTTTGGCATCAACTTGTCAGTGTCAAACTGTGACCAGCAATATTCTTTTTTCATTTTGCTTCTTTGACAAAATATGTCTGTAGGCACGTGTGGTTGCACGTGTTACTGTCCTGCGAGTTAACAAATATGAGTTGCACATTTAGGGGCCGATCACACCGAATGCGCTTTTCTGTTTCAAAAATGCGAGGTGCACCACACTGCCTTTTTTTGTTATAATTGTAATTTTTTAAATAATATTGTGAAATTCAAGATTTGTGAAGTCATACAGCTCTGGATAGCTTGAAGCAGCGACCGCTAGATTCTCCTCCATCATTAAAAGTTTTCCTTAGTCATCTTGACAAAAATATCTAAAATAATATTTTTTTAAATTATTTAACTGATACCATTAATCAGTTAAAAACGCACCCTTTCGGTTAACGGTTAAGCGGTTATTTTTAGCATCCCTAGCATAAAGATTGTTCAGTTTCGGATTATTTTGCTTCATAAGATCTCAATGTACAGGTATTCATTTTGTATTGACTGCATATTGTTTTTTTTATTCTGAAAGTGCCAACAGCCATTGACTTTTTCTATTATAAAGGTTTCAGCCTTCTTAATTTACTTATAAGAAATAAAATCGCCTATATCTTGCCAGGCCTGAGCGTGAGCAAATTAACAGCAAACTCTCATTTTTGGGTGAACCGTCACTTTAAGGTTTCTCGTCCAAAGGTCATAACTGGGTGCCTTTGGCGTCTCTCTCTCTCTGTCTCTGGTGGCAGAGATGTCTCATCAGGGGTGGTGGGAGTCAATGACATGCATCTGTTTGGCGACCGTATTAAGGTCTCATCCATTGGCATGCATATTGTCTTTGGACAGAGACAAGACAGCATTGAAGGACTCTAAAGGGGAAGAGCAATCCAGTTAGAGGGCATTTCATGGCAACGCTTTTCTCTCCAGACTGCCATTTACTCATGCTGAGACAGATGGGGGGTTTCGTTTTTTATGTGTTGATGTTGTTATAATGAGTTTAGGAGAATGCAGATAGCATAAAGGGAATGTAGCACACAACAGCAGCACCTGAGTGTCTCAAGGTTTCACATTGGTTTATTTTCATTACTGAAATCCTATTTCAGATGTTTATGAATCTGATGTTTTGTCCATTTCACTTTTTTTGCTGCCCTTTATAAACCTGAATGTATAAATATTGGAGCGGAAGAGTTCATTTACTATTGAACCTCATTATAATAATCTGATATAATAAAAACAATTCAGATAAGCTACTATTTAATATGAATAATTAATGTCATTTCTGAATAACATTTAAAACAGTTAAACTATGACAGCGAAGATGTTTTTATAACATCTTAGTAAGTAAATAGTTCATAATTTAAAAGATGTACATTAAAATAAAATCTGTATATTAAGATATTATATAGTTTTTAAATCTAAAGTATATTGAGTGTATAGAGTATGTATTTACTAATATGTATGGTTCGGGATCTGTAGAGCTGCACATCGATGGATTTGCTCTTCAGTGCTTGGACTCTCAGTAGTGATTATTAAACCACACTAATCTGAGATAAACTGAACTGAACTTAAACACTGAAAACTAGACTAACACTGTTTCAATTTACTATAAAATTCCATGTGAAGTTGCTTTGACAATCTACATTGTAAAAGCGCTATAGACATAAAGGTGAATTGACTTGAATCCAATAACTCAATAATTTAATAATTATTTAAATAAATCATAAGTCAAATAAATCACCCTTCAATATAATATATAATACTTAAATATAGTTGCTTGATTTTTGTGTACATGTGATTGCAGATGGTTAAATTAAATCCATAACAGATTATCCTAAACTTATTAATGAGTACATCATTCATGAATGAAGTTGATCCACAAATACTCATGTATGTGCACAATAAAGTTAACTTGTAAATATGCAAGGGAAGAACCAAGTGCCTGTGCTGAAGCACTAAAGTGAGCAAAGAAAAAAAAACAAAACACTTTGCCTATTGCTATAAATACAGCACAAGCATCACGTCTATTTTAACGTGGGAAGTAATAAGGGCCAGACAGCAACATGATGACAGAGAGCGCACGAGTCTCTGGGCAAATGGCAGACTGGAGACAGAGCGAGTTTTTGAGAGAGAAGAGGACAGGGCCTTTAGTAAAGCGCTAAAGCTGAGGGAAAGGACCAATGAGTGAACTGACCTTTCTGGCGGAGTCCTTGCTTCCACACTCCCCTTTATCGTACCACCATTTGTTTTTCAGTTTGTCTAAGACGGCTTGCTCATTGAGCTTCAACACCGCTAGGTTTACGGGGATTCTTCAACCAGGAAAATAACATAAATAACATTACCCATGTTATCTTATGTTATTCAGCATTTAAGCAAAATACATACACCCATAATTACGTTTTGATGTGTTCTAAATGTCTACAGATAGATAGAACAAAAAGAAAGGAAGAAAAAAAGGAGACGGAAACAATAAAAGAAAAAGAAAAAGAAAGAACAGCACAGAGTCACAGAGTTGTAAAACTGCCACTGCCAAAGTGATATGCATTAATACTCCATCTAGCTTGTGACCTTTCTCCCTATTGCAAGATGTGTATTACTATATCACTTTGGGTAACCGGCAAGAGATTGGAAACACTCGGATTTGCACAATTTACAGTTACGACACTCAAAGTTGACACAGTTATAATTGGCCGTCAATCATTTCGAGCTGTCAATCACTCAGGTCAGACTTGGATATTTTTCAATGATATGCAGCCGGAGTGTTTGTTAACTGAGGTTGCCGGTTACCCCCCCAAGGTGGTGGTTACCCGCCGGATGGCTCATTTTTTGGGGCTGACCTTGGAATCACCTCCTCCGCTGCCACACTCTCCCTTGTCGTACCACCATTTGTTTTTCAATTTGTCCAACAGGCCCTGCTCGTTCAGTTTTAACACTGCCAGGTTTACTGGGTTTCTTGAAATGATAATAAAATAAGCTGGGTCAGCATTGGTGATATGATACGGCGAGGCAGAGGTTGTGTCAAATAAAAGTGAGTCTATTAAGTCGTCGAGGAAGTGAAACAGAACAGAAAACTGATCTGACTGTGTGCCTGACTCTGCTGGGCTTGTTGATGTGACGATATTAGTTGTCTTGTGTTGCTCTTAGGTGTACAGTAACAAAATTATGAACGATTTTACCAAAAGCAAGACCCCGGTTGAGGGGGGGCGGGACGAATTAAGCCATGCTCTGGATTTAAGTGTGGTTGTTGTAAGAGGATTCACAGATTAAGTCAAAATTACTGTAGATTAGCTGTGGATGATCTTCTATGCTGTGGTTAGGGTTGAAGGACACTGTATGTTCCAAATCCAGAGCGCTTTTAATGCGGCCCATTTCTGGTGTGTGTGTGTGTGTGTGTGTGTGTGTGTGTGTGTGTGTGTGTGTGTGTGTGTGTGTGTGTGTGTGTGTGTGTGTGTGTGTGGCGAAGTCTTTCGTGGTAAAATCGCTGACTTCTTTCTGCATCAGAGAAAGAGGCCTGTGTGTTTATGGATGACTAAAACAAAGCCAGACTTTATCCATGGACATTAATCTGAAATCTGCAGGGCACACAAGACAACAGGGATGTGGAAAGGATAATGATGGGCAAGAGCAGCTCAACGTCTGAAATGAAGGAGATTTTGAAAGAAAGGTTGATGGATAACGTCTGATTTAAAGGATGTTTATCAGCTCTGGACTGGAAAACAGAGCTCTTTGCTTGTAGGGTAGATATAATTGTTTTTGTTTGACTGGCCTTTATAAATCATACATACAGTTGAAATCAGAAATATTAGCCCCCTGTTTTTTTCTTCCCAATTTCTGTTTAATAAACATAATAGTTTTAATAACTCATCTCTAATAACTGATTTATTTGATCTTTATCCATATCCATTATGACAGTACATAATATGTTACTAGATGTTTTTCAAGACACTTTTATACAGCTTAAAGTGACATTTAAAGGCTTAACTAGGTTAATTAGGTTAACTAGGCAGGTTAGGGTAATTAGGCAAGTCACTGTATGACGATGGTTTATTCTGTAGACTATCAAAAAATATATAGCTTAAAGGGACTTATAATATTGACCATAAATGTTTTTAAAAAAAATTTAAAACCTCTTATATTCTAGCCAAAATAAAACAAGTAAGACTTTCTCCAGAAGAAAAAATATTATCAGACATACTGTGAAAATTACCTCTGGTAAACATCATTTGGGAAATATTTAAAAATCAAAGGGGGCTAATAATTCTGACTTTAACTGTATGTTATTTTGGATTAAAAGTCCTGAAAAAAAGTATCATGTTTTACACAAAAATGCACAGCACATTTAGGGCCTAAAATGAACACTGCAAGTGTCCAATGGTCTATTTATTTTTCCAGAGCAATATATTTATTAGTAAAGACAATATATATATAATATAAATACAAAATTGTTAGCCCTCCTGTAAAGTTAATCCTTTTTCAAATATTTCACAGATACTGTTTAATGAAGAGAAGAATTTCCCCCCACACATTCATTCATATTCTTTTTGGCTTAGTCCCTTAATTAATCTTGGGTCGCCACAGCCGAATAAACTGCCAACTTATCCCGCATATGTTTTACACAGCGGATGCCCCAGCCACAACCCAACACTGGGAAACACCCATACACTCTTGCATTCACAAACATACACTACGGACAATTTAGCTTATTCAATTCACCTGTACCGCATGTCTTTAGACTTCTCGGGGAAACCGGAGCACCCAAAGAAAACCCACACAAACAGGGGGAGAACATGCAAACTCCACACACAAATGCCAACTGACCAAGTCGAGGCTTGAACCAGCATCCTTCTTTCTGTGAGGTGATTGTTCTACCCACTGCACCACCGTGACACCCCTTCCCACACATTTTTAAACATAACAGTTTTAATAACTGATTTCTACTAATTATTTTCTTTTTTTCCCATGTTGACAGTTATTTTGCAAGATAAAAGTATTTAGTTTAAAGTGCAATTAAAATGCTTAGCTAGATTAAATAGGTTAACTAGGAAAATTTGCTTAATTGGATAATGGTGGCAAGTCATTGCCCAACAGTGGTTTGTTCTGTAGCTAATTGAAAAAAAAACCTAAAGGAGCAAATGATATTGACTTAAGCAGATTTTAAAATAAAATATAATTAAAAAATAAACAAGTTATTCCAGCCTAATTTTTTAAAAATTTGATTTTCTCCAGGAGAATAATATAATGGGAAATATTGTGATAAATGTCTTTGCTCTGTTTAAAATCACTATTTATTAGAGGAAATTGCTCTAATAACTTTATCTTCAACTGTGTATGTGCATTTTTACTGGCCATTCACAGATGTGCAAAAAAAAAGATTATTGATTAGTTTTGATTAAATTAACATTGATAATAGAAAGAAATGTTTTTGAGAGTCAAGTAAAGCACATAAGAATAAATTCAGAAGAAATACATGAGTAATTATGTTTTATAATGTTTTTTCAAATATTAAATGTTTCTGATGTAAAAAAAATAATTTTGTTTAATATTTATTTAAAATGTATTTATATTATTTAATATCATATTTTTTATATATATTTTTATTAAACATTAAATAAGAAAAGAGTTATTAAAATTACAGTTGTATACTGTATTTGGATCAAACAAAAGCAGTCATGGTGAACCTTCTTTCAAAAGCATCTTACCGACCCCAAACCTTTGAACAGCAGTGTAAATAAATGACTTAAATAAGTTTAATAAAGTATAGATGTTGAATTCAACTCTTTGGAAATGTGTTGTTTATAGTTGAATGCTGCTAAACAGGCACACAGCTTTTATTCAAATCAGTGTTTAGCATTTCTTTTAGGTCAGAAATATTTGCAAGGATGTCATGTGTAAAGGTTATAAAGGACAAGGTTAGAAAGTCAATGGACTGGGATGTAAATGTAGAATTAGACATGGTATTTACACATAAAACATTAATTATGTCATTATGAGACACAGGAGTACAAACTTTGTTAGTGCAATGAAAACTGATGGTGCAGAACACGAACAGAAACAATTATAATTTATTCCAGTCAACACATAAAATGAGAGGTTACAGAGGAGATATGTCTGTGAAAAAATAACTAAATCTAATGCATTTTAGCTGTAGTTACTTATGAATTATGACTTTGTAATAATAATAAAATAATGCATATATATGTATTTCATGTGTGCATGTGTGTGCTTATGCAAAAAAAATCATTTATTGTCAGTGTTTTTGAAAAAATATATTTTTTTGTCTTACTTTGTAAGTTCTTTTTACATTTTAAAATTAAAATAATTATTAATTAAATATCTAGATAGTATATATTACTTTTTTCCAAAATACACATTTCTGCTAACCTACTTTAATATGCAGAGACAATTCTTTGGCTGTATGTTGTAATGGCCTCAGACATCTCTCCAGTGTAAACTCTCTGACTCGTAATCATTGTCAGAAAACATCTTTTGGTTGTATTTGGAGTACTTGGAAGCTCAAGTGTACCTCAGAGCGGATCCTTTAGGTGTGGCCACTCCATAACCCTTTGAGTCCAGGTTTCCTCCCACCTTCATGGTGTCACAGGGTTTGCGCTGCTCAATATATTCGTTCATTGTGGACTCCAGCAGATAAGCATACTTCCCTTTGGATTTCCTTACTCGCACGACGCCTTCGTCTGTTGTCTTCACAAACACTGTAGGCTCTGCGGACTTCATGTAGGACCACATCTTCTCAAATACTGCGATTTTTGATCTCTGAGGAAAGAGCAAATGTAGTCGGATTCATGTTTATTCAACAAAAATGCAGGTCCTTTCTAACTGAAAATATCACAATATTCCACAAATATGTTATCTTATATATATTGCAATTATTATTGAAGATTTATGTGACACCGAAGACTGGAGCAATGATGCTAAAATTTAAATTTTATTCAACAAAGGTATAACTTTTATGAAAGGGTGATTTATTGAAAATTACTGAAATGTTTAAAAACAAGGTTCCTTAAAGAAGGATAGGAAGACTTGGATATTTCACTTTCAACAGTGCATAACATCATTAAAAGTTTCAAAGAATCTGGAGGAATTTCAGTGATTAAAGGGCAAGAGCGCAAACCTAAGCTGAACTACCATGAAATGCAAACCTAAGCTGAACTACCATGAAATACAGGTACTTGTCTGGCCTGTCGGCAGTCCTGATCAGTCTCCAATAGAGAATGTTTGGCACATTTTGAATCAATCAATCAATCAATCAATCAATCAATCAATCAATCAATCAAT
>CAIGQZ010032312.1:3090594-3102989 GCA_903798205.1 Danio tinwini | reverse complement strand
AATCAATCAATCAATCAATCAATCAATCAATCAATCAATCAATCAATCAATCAATCAATCAATCAACGAACCAGTCAGTCAGTCAGTCTGTCTGTCTGTCTGTCTGTCTGTCTGTCTCTGTCTTCCTGCCTGTCTGTCTGTCTGTCTGTCTGTCTGTCTATCTATCTTGACAAATATAGATATATAGAAAAACATCTATATTATAGAGCAATCTGCTACAATATATACACATTTTATAATGCTATAATGCAGTGTGTAATATTGACAACTAGTGGTTATACTGTGGTCCAAACTATAAACAGACACTGGTTGCTAGATTGATAACACCAACATGAGCATAACTTGTCAGTTGAAGTTTTTGGAATTGGTGCATTTATAATAAAGTCCGATGTTAAGTAAATTATTTTATGCAACATGCAAAAGTGAAATGTCAGCAAGCTGAAATAGGAAAATGCCTGTTGTCTTGAACAACAAACTGACTTCAATCATTATAATACTGAATATGTGATGTTAAAGTATTTTCCCAAACACTGTACTGTATGGTTTGTTAATATGCAGGTTATAAAAAAATCTGTTGCAAAAACATTGGGTTGTCAGAAGAGCTGCATAGTGATCTGTGACCCAGTTCCTTTGCTGTCTTAAATTGCTGCGTTTTCTTCCAACTGGCAACCTAGCTTGAATAAATACTGTTTTAATAGGCAATGGGCAGAAACTCACAGACCTAACCAAAAACAGAATGCACATTTCAAAATAGATTAACTTGCATTGTTTTTTCAGGAAAACATGGATGTGAACTTCACATGTTTCCTAAACCTTAAAAATATTGCACATAGCACCTTTTAACCGAAACTTAGCACTTTTAAAATGGAACAGACAGGCCTCTTTTTCAGCATTAGTTTTTCTCAGTTGCTTTGGTGCATTTCTCACAACACTATTTACATTTGCACAACAGTTAATGCATTTCTCAAAACAATTAGTCATTTGTGCACATCATAGTAGCAGTTTCTCATTCCTTCCAACAAATTGCAAGTGCTTTTGGACATGCATCAATTGCTTTCATACAACTCTCTGCTGTTTTGTTACATTATCATTTGCATTATCATGTCATGTCAGTCAAAATTAACTAAACTTTTGGATGCTGATTAGTCATTCCATATAAAATTAATAATCATTTCATTACTTGAGTCATTATATACAAAAATGTTGAACTAGTTGTCATAATCTGTCAAGCTCATTTTATTTAAAAACTTTAAATCTTCTAAATTGAACAATGTCATGAATGATTTACAGACCTGTGTATGTTGTAGGTTTAGTTCCAATATGTACTGCAGTATTGTTTACAGTTGTGCACAGCTCTACCCAAAGGAAGTTTGTTGTAAATAAGGGTGTATTTATTCTTTTGCGCAATGCTGTGAATAAATTTGAATTGTAAAGAGCAAATGCAGTAAACATGTGAAACAGACATATTCAGTGTCTTGAACTCAGATACCTCACTAAATGCAGTGATGTCTAACTTTACTGTAGTTTTCAAATGGCTGTGCAAATAGTATATAGTGCTGTCTTGATAATTTTCAGGACGTGTCACCAAAATCTGACTTTTTTGCATTGGAAAAAAATGTTCTGTCATAAAATGTCATAATGAAAACATGACAAAGCCATTTGACTATCTTGTTCATAAACAATGGTGGCAGGACTTTTCATCTTGATGACACTGACACTTTCATTGACATGAATACTTGCTTTTGAGGAATGAGCTCTCCATTTTGAGCATGTGACACGCTTTTGCAGGTTATCCACTAGGTTTTGCAGTTTGTTCTAATTGCTTTGAGAAATGCATTAATTGTTGTGCAAATGTAAATAGTGTTGTGAGAAATGCACCAAAGCCACTGAGAAAAACTATAATACAAATGGGCATTTTGCACATATTTTACTTGCTTTGCATTGATTACATTATGTACTGCAAGTCGCTTTGGAATACAATTTGCACATTTTAGGTGATAACAATATAGTAGTAGGCAGATTACCTGATATGGTTCTCCTGCATGTCACTTCAGGATGTTCAAACCAATTCTTCCTCAGTTTTCTTTTTAGAATTTTTGATAAATGGATTAATTGCACATATATTTTGCTCCTTAATAGCTCTAAAGCTTTATAGCCTCCCCATTGTAACTTTGTACTCCCAAAGAGTGTATATTAACACCTTAAGGATGACCAAGGCCTCAAGGGTCAACATGTTGTGCATTCAGAGATGCTCTTCTGCATACCTCGTAATGAGTGGTTATTTGAGTTACTGCTGCCTTTCTATCAGCTCGAACCAGTCTGGCCATTCTCCTCTGACCTCTGGCATCAACAAGGCATTTGTGCCCACAGAGCTGCTCACTGGATATTTTCTCTTTTTTGGACTATTCTCTGTAAACCCTAGAGATGGTTGTGCATGAAAATCCCAGTAGATCAGCATTTTCTAAAATACTCAAACCAGCCTGTCTGGCTCAAAGTCACTTAAATCACCTTTCTTTCCCATTGTGATGCTCGGTTTGAACTGCAGCAGGTCGTCTTGACAATGTCTACACACCTAAGTGCATTGAGTTGCTGCCATGTGATTGGCTGATTAGAAATTTTCTTTAGCAAGCAGTTGGACAGGTGTACCTAATAAAGTGGCCGGTGAGTGTATATCTGTTAGTTCAGGTACAAAGCAAAGGGGGGTTGAGGTTTTTCACTTTTTGTCTCTTTAGTGACTTCTCCATCCAGAATCCCGTAAGCTAAATGTATAATTTTTGAATTTTTTTTTTATTCAGCGAGTATTACTTACTCTGAAGAACTCTTTAGTGGATCCTCCATCCAGAGTCCCATAAGCAATCTCCGTTTGCTTAGCCAGATCCTCTGCACTCTCGATGGGTGAAACCATCCTTTCCACAGTGAGGAAGGCAGCCAGGTTGGCTGTGTAGGAGGAGATGATAATCAGAGTGAAGAACCACCACACACCTCCAACTATACGACCAGAGAGAGATCTGGGGGAGAAAGACAACAAAACAGGTGGTTAATAGCCTGAATTATGGCGATCTTCTCTATCA
Organism: Danio tinwini; assembly: GCA_903798205.1. Lineage (NCBI taxonomy): Eukaryota > Metazoa > Chordata > Actinopteri > Cypriniformes > Danionidae > Danio > Danio tinwini. Next base: position 3,099,918 of record CAIGQZ010032312.1, on the reverse strand, counting down.
AATTAGACTCATAATGAAGTGTCTCATTTCTAATATCGTTTCCATTTCTAGCTGCGCACAAAGTGGAAAGATAACAGATTAATTAATAAATGAATTATGTTATCAGCAGGCATATATGATGAAGAAGTGCCTTCTTAATCGTTAATCGAAGCATAAATCAGATCTGGAGAGAAGTTTAAACAAAAGTAGAGTTATTTGCAGCCTTTGTGTGCAGAATTTAATTATCATCAGCGATAAGAAATGCCTGAAATATCACCTATATTACCTTAATGTAATGACTGGGTGACTGCAGCAGTTTAAATCTTTTACAATTATAAATGTTTCTTTCCTTAAAAGGGGAATTTGTGCTAATACACACATTTATTTTTTATGAAAGTACATTTTATGAATTAAAAACACAATTTCTTTCATACTGAATATATTAAATGGTGTTATAACATCATCATCATCATGACAAGGAGTTTGGTTTCATTTTATGCTGAATATGCCTCTCTGAAAAATAAATTCTGACATTGTAAAAAAGCATATATACAAAATAAACCATTAAAACATAACCTTGTTTTCTTTGTCCAGGAGACATGGTTTGATCTGTGACTTCTCTATGCATATGTCGATTGATCCGAGTGTCCTGAAAACCTCATTCTTTTTCACCGTTCCCTTTGAAAGTCTTAAATTTAATCAAAGATCCTGTTCTGCCAAGCTTGCACTAAAGTTCTACTTTCCAATACATGCTGCGCATTATTCCACCCTCTTTCACTTTCTAGGGAAATATACTCTCTTCACTGCTTGCAGTGATATTATCAGTTATATTAAAGTGGCCCATAAACCACTTTACATTTTTATTGGGAAGCAAAATGCCCTGCATTACAAAGTGGAAGTTGTTGAAACATTGTTGGGATGTAAATACATTTACATATCCAATATTAGATATAGATCAATAATGGAAATTTCAGTTCATGCTTATTAAATCTACACATTAAAATGTGCACACTCTTGATTTAAACACGTAAACAGTAAAGAAAAACAACAGAGACAATTTCTAATTTGTTCAAAGGCTTGGTTTATGTTATCATACATTTTTAAGCTTTAATAAAAATGCACTATTATAGATAAGTATTATGAAACATCATTAAAAAAAACGTTTCAGTCAAATCTGTGTATTCAGTCTGCGCATATAATCCTTAAGAAAAAAATCTAATAAGCTGATTTGCTGCTCATGAAACATTTCAGTCATGATGCTTTTTTTATGGAAGGCAACAACTTTTAAGATGCTTAAAAAAAAAGAATGTTGAAAAGAACAGCCTTTAATTGAAATTATAATCTTTTCATTACAAGTCTTTATTGTCACTTTTGATTAATTTATTGTACTGAATTAAAGTATTAGCTACTTAAAAAAAATGTTCAAAAGTTTTGACATGCTTATTTTTTATTCTAGTTCAGTCAAGACCTGAAGTGCAAAAGTACATTACTTTGTATTCAAAAAAGAAAGAAAAACGTAAAATTTGATGTCAAATTTCACCTTCAAAAGATGCTGAAATGTGTCTTACATCTTTATAAAAACAATAGAAAAAGCACAAGTTAGTAAAAATAGAAAAAACATAGTAGAGCAATGAATCTGTGTTTGCCTCTAGTCTTTGCTTCATCTCAAAGTTTCTCTTGTACTCCGTTAACTTTCTTGTCTCTCACCTGCCCCATCTCCCTATTTTCACATGTCCGCTCAGCTGTAAGCAGTGTGATATGAAGATGACTTTATTTAGTCTGTCAAATAGAGGAGTGCAGCTGTTTTGTAAGAAACATCCTCTTTAAAACCATCAAATTGCGTTTGATCACCATAAAAATAAATCTTGAGCTTTGTGTAGTCTTGACTTAGTTTGACTTATTGACTAGCTTTCAATATTACACTGCACTTTTAAATAATTTAGTATAATTCTGAAGTTTGTTAGGGGCAGCACGGTGGCGCAGTGGGTAGCACAGAAAGTTGCTTGTTCGAGCCCCACTGGGTCAGACGCCTTTCTGTGTGGAGTTTGCATGTTCTACCCGTGTTTGCGTGGGTTTCCTGCGGGTGCTCCAGCTTCCCTCACAGTCCAGAGACATTCGCTATAGGTGAATTAAATAAGCTAAATTGGCAGTAGTGTATGTGAGTGTGTGCAAGAGTGTGTGGGTGTTTCCCAGTGTTGGGTTGCGGCTGGAGGGGGATCCGCTGCTTTAAAAATGTGCTGGATAAGTTGGCGGTTCATTCCGCTGTAGCGACCCCTGATTACCAATGGGACTAAGCCGAAAAGTAAGTGAATGAATGAATGACGTTTGTAGGGGCAGCACGGTGGCGCAGTGGGCAGCACAATCGCCTCACAGCAAGAAGGTTGCTGGTTTGAGTCCCGGCTGGGTCAGTTGGCATTTCTGTGTGTAGTTTGCATGTTCACCTCGTGTTTGTGTCGGTTTTCTCAGGGGGCTCCGGTTTCCCCCACAAGTCCAAAGACATGCGATACAGGTGAATTGAACAAGCTAAATTGGTCATAGTGTACGTGTGTGAATGTACTGTAAGAGTGTCTGTGTGTTTCCCGGTGCAGGTTGCAGGAGGGGCATCTGCTGCGTAAAAGCCAATGCTGGATAAGTTAGCGGTTCATTCCACTGTGGCAACCCCTGATTAATAAAGGCACTAAGCCGAAAAGAAAATGAATAATTGAATGAAGTTTGTATATAGCAGTTGGCTCTATAATATCTATATATCTATACAGTATATATATATATCTATAAAGGGTCTTGGCTGTTGCATTTTATGCTTCAAAATGCGCCACACATTCTCTATTGGAGACAGGTCAGGACTGCAGACAGGCCAGTCAAGTGATTTCTTGGGATTTAGGCAGTCAGAATATTAATAATTAGTTATTGCATGTAAAATACATGTATATACTTCATATATAAAGTCACATTTAAATCAAAATTACAATTCTTATTAATTAAAAGAATATTGCTCTACTTACGAAAAAACTATGCATGGCAGTGCTTTTACAAGATGGAGGATTTTGATGATATGCTTGGGTTTTGGGCGGCAAGGTGGCTCAGTGGTTAGCACTGTCAACTTACAGCAAGAAGGTCACTGGTTCAAGCCCCAGCTGGGTCAGTTGTCATTTCTTTGTGGAGTTTGCATGTTCTCCCCGTGTTTATGTGGGTTTTCTCCAGGTGCTCCGTTTTCCCCCACAGTCCAAAGACGTAGGGCCAGACGGAATCTGCGGACGTTTTTTGCAATTTCTGCTGAGAATTTTGGTAAAAATCTGCAGATGTCTGCAGAATTATTTTGGGAGTATCATAGCTAAAACCTTAATATGTGAAATATGTGTAATTTAAAAACTTAATAAATTCAGATTTACACACATTTACTCAAGTAAATAAACAGAATTAATGATGGGCTAAAAATCTGCGGAAATCTGCGGAATTCTACGGAAAATCTGCTGAATTCTGCGCACGCAGATTCCGTGTGGGCCTAGCAATATAGGTGAATTAAATAAACTAAATCGGCCGTAGAGTATGTGTGTGAATGTGAGAGTGTATAGGTGTTTCCTAGTAATGGGTTGTGGCTGGAAGGGCATGTGCTGCATAAAACATATGCTGGATAAGTTGGCGGTTCATTCCGCTGTGGCGACCCCTTATAAATAGTCACTAAGCTGAAGGAAAATGACTGTATAAATAAATGCATGGGTTTCAATCGAGACACCTTTTGGAGGATTTTTTCCTCTACAAATAGGCTAAACCTTGCTTTCCTTTCCTCCTCAGAGGAGACGTTCCTGATATACAAGCACAATAGACAAAGGAAACATAAGGTCACATAAGAAACCATTACGGCTCGTATTATTTGAACACACGCAGCTTGCACTTAAAAGAATACCAGCAGTGCAAATCCCCAGATGAATTCTCCAAATGAATTATCATGCTAATCCACAGAATATGGGTCACTCTGGCACCGAAAAAAGGTTCTCATGGACAAACACTCTTTCAATCACATATCCATTGAGACAAGACGACTCACAACAATGCAGCAGCAAACTAAAAATAAAGGTCTCCTTGTCGTTCCTCATGGTGCTGCTGCAAAACGTCCGTTCCATTACAGAAACTCAGACGGACGCTGATGAGAACGTTGTGACATGCTGATCATCTCCTCGTACTCTTATGTCACAGTTCAGTTAAGCACTGCAGAAATTTTCCAAACACTTGGGATGGCAAGGTCACCTCGATAGTAGGAAAAACCCGAACAAGATGTTTTCCTCCAGGCTTCAGTGCACATGTTTTTGTATTGTGAAAGTACACTAATGTGCTCGTGACCTAAATGTGTGACCTAAACGTAATGTGTACTGTACGTGACCTGTTAGTGTCATTGCATATGGAAGTGTTTGTAAAGGGAGAGTATTTTTGTACGGGGGGTATAGGGGATCTGGACAAAGCTGAAGTGACAGTCGGCGGCCGGCGGGAGGAAGGGGGCACCATGACGCCTGGGTTGAACTGTCATGCTCACTGAAAGCCTGATGGTGTGACCCACACACAGACACAAAGACACATTCACTATCTCCAATAATGCTCCTAAGGCACACAACATGTATCGCTTCCTCAGGGTCACTACTCGCTCTATTGCTCCAGCACACACACACTTCTCCACGGTCATGTCCTGGAGCGCTTTCAGGATTACTCTTCAGCAGGTGTGAACAGACAGACCATCGGCCTCCGGGCCAATTTAACTCATTGGAAAAGTCATCTGGCCTGCATGCGACAGCTTTCCTGGGAGTCACATCTGCACCCTCCCTCACAGTGAGCACTCTTCATAGCAAGAGATTCGCAGTAGTAGTTCAGTGGAGGTCATTCTGTCTACCGTAATGAGGGCATTGCATTTTACTGCTCTAAACACTGACACCAACGGCTAAAATAACTCCTATACTTATTTAAAGGGGCAGTGTGCATTTTCTAAGGTTAAGCTCTGCAGGCCATGTGCTATGATTATACACACACACACACACACACACACACACACACACACACACACACACACACACACACACACACACACACACACACACACACACACACACATATGAGGAACCATGAGGAACACACTACACATACTATTTATTAGGGGTGTAATGGTACACTGGAGTACGAGTTGCGGTACAACAAGAATAAGCAACAAATCTCCAGTACTTGCACTTTTTGTTTATTTGAAACATATATAGTAAAATAGACAACCCAAGAAACTGATGGATAGATGGATGGATGGATGGATGGATGGATGGATGGATGGATGGATGGATGGATGGATGAATGGATGATGGATGGATGGATGGACTAAATAAAATGATGGCTGGATGCATGGATGTAAGAACAACATGGATGGAAGAAATAAAAATAAACAAAGTTGAAAAAAGTTAAAATAAAAGGATGGATGGATAAATAGAACAATGGAAAGAGGAATTATCAACTGATGGATAAAACAAAGAAGGAACAATGGATTAAATAATGAATGGACAAGTGGAATAACAGTAAACAGAGTTGAATGATGATGCACAGAAAAAACAAAGGTATGGATGGATGAACAATAAAAATGAATGGATTAATTTTGGATAGATGGATAAACAATAAAAAGAAAAAAAGATTAAAAATGTATGTATTGATTGATGGATGGATGGATGAATGAATGGACGGACTGAAAAATAAAAAGAAATATGGAAAGATTAATTGATGGTTTGAATGAAAACAAATTGATGAATGGATGAACAATAAAAAATCAATGGATTAATTATGGATGTGTTGTTGGATGGACAAAAAATAAATATGGATAGATTAATTGATGGATGGATAGATTGATGGTTGGAATAATGAAAACAAAGGATGGATGGATGGATGGATTAATGGATGGATGAACAATAAAAAAATCAATGGATTCATTTCGGATGGCTGAACAATAAAAAAGAACAATAAATTAATTATTGATGATTGATGAATGAATAGGTTAATGGATGAATGGATGGATGGATGGACAAAAAATAAAAAGAAATATGGGTGGATTGATTGATGGATGGAATAATATAAACAAAATGATGGATGGATGAACAATAAAAAGAACAATAGATTAATCATGGATTGTTGGACAGATTGACGGATGAATGGATGTATGAATGGACAGAAAAAAATAAATTTGGATAGATTGATGGTTGGAATAATAAAAACTAAATGATGGATGGATGAACAATAAAAAGAGCAATGGATTAATTACGGATGGTTTAATGATTAATGGATGAACAGATGAATGAATGGTTGCATGGATGGGTGGATAAACAGAAAAATAAAAAGAAATATGGATTGATTAATTGATGGATGATTAATGATTGGAATAATGAAAACTAAATAATGGATGGATGGATGGATGGATAGATGGATGGATGAACAATAAAAAATGATTAATTTTGGATTAATGGATGAACAATAAAAAGAACAATGAATTAATTATGGATTGATGAATAAATGGACAGAAAAATAATAATGGATGAATTCATTGATGGATGAAGAGATTGGTGGTTGGAATAATGAAAACAAAATGATGGATGGATGAACAATAAAAAGAACAATGGAATAATTATGGATGAATTGATGGATAGATGGATGAATGGATGGATAAATGGACAGAAAAATAAAAATAAATATGGATGGATTAATTGATGGATAGATAGATTGATGGTTGGAATAACAATAACAAAAAAGGATGGATGAACAATAAAAAAATTATAGATTAATTATGGATGGATGGATGAACAGAAAAATAAAAAATAAATAAATATGGATGATTAATTGATGGATGGATAGATTGATGGTAGGAATAATGAAAACAAAATAATGCATGGATGGATGGATGGATGGATGGATGGATGGATGGATGGATGAACGATAAAAAGAACAATGGATTAATTATGGATGAATTGATGGATAGATGGATGAATGGATGGATGAATGGACAGAAAAAAAGGAAATGCGGATGGATTAATTGATGGATGGATAGATTGATGATTGGAATAACAAAAACAAAAATGGATGAACAATAAAAACTTTATAGATTAATTATGGATGGATGAATGGATGGATGGATGAACAGAAAAATAAAAATAAATATGGATGATTAATTGATGGATGGACAGATTGATGGTAGGAATAATGAAAACAAAATAATGCATAGATGGATGGATGGATGGATGAACGATAAAACGAACAATGGAATAATTATGGATGGATGGACGGATTGATCGATGGATGGATGGATAGATGGATAGACAAAAAAATAAAAATAAAATGGATGGATTAATTGATGGGTGGATAAACTGATAGTTGGAATAATAAAAAACTAAATGATGGATGGATGAACATGAGACAGCCCTGATCAGACAGATAGGTTGTTCAGTATTGTTCAGTATATAATTTACTTCGAGCTAATATCTCAACAATTGTAAATGTTACTTCACCCCTAATTAAAATAATGTAAGATCCAGTGATGCAGAGCAGAGAAATAAATCACTTTAATGAATGAATTACCAAATTAACGCTACAGCGCTCAAGACGCGTGCTTCCCATAAAGAATTCATGCAGACGAACACAGACGCTTTCCACTAACAGGTGGCTTTTAGACATCGGAATCTGAAAAGACAGTTCACAAAGCATGTTGTTTACAGAAGCCTATCTGAAACGTGCTATGAAATGCACATTGTTGATGCTAGCGGATGTGACAGTGATAGTGCATAATATGCAAAGTAAACAGTCTGCAATTCCCACTTCTGGGTGAAGCGCTATAAGACGAGCAGCAATCGTGCCGTTTGTCGAGTTATTAATTTATATACCATCAGAGCTGTGTCAGGCTGCTGTAGGCTTCAGTAATTCTCCGCTCACGTTGCTAATCATCTGTGCCATCGCTTCATGACTTCAGATTACAGCACAGCTCGAGCCCTGGTTAATTGCTTTGATTGCCCCTGTGCTTACAGTAGTATCTCTATTTGCTCTCTTTCTCGCGAGACGTCAAAGAGACTTTGTTTTTGGCACCTTTAAAAGAAATAATGAATTAATGAAATCAAAAGCACCCTTCATAAGCACCTCATCAGGAACTAATCAGGGAGTGTGGATGAGGTAGCAGGGATTTTTCTGAAGCTATGGCGCAGATGAGCTGGAGTGAATAACAATGTGAGCAGTCACAGCTCTGAGTGGCAGCTCTGACATTTGTCGAGGACAAACAAGTTTCCTGTCAGAGATAAATACTGTAAGCTGCTTGGTGTTTTCTGTCTGGCCCACACAGTCCTCATTACCAAAACACTCAAGCTGAAGACTTTCTTAAACGTTGCTTTCTGCCATGACTGACAAATAACCTCACAGTCCGAAAACTATTTAAATTGCTCAAAGTATCAGAGATTCAAATGCCCAGCAGAACCAGAACTTGTAAAAACATTCTCCTAATAAGCACTTTTGTCTTGTGGTACAGTAAAAAAATATATAAAAAAAATTGCATTTGTCATAGAGTGAAAGCATTGCATCGCATTACAACACCTTGCATGCAACCTGTTAACATGGCCACCTAAAAAAATGCACTGTTTGCTTAACTACGTTTCACAAGCATTCAAATGAGAATGGGTTAGGCATAAATAATAATAATAACAACAACAACAACAACAACAATTATTATTATTATTATTATTATTATTATTATTAAATATATAGTTCTTATAATTATATAATTAGCTTTATTTAAATTTATCTAAATAGTTGGTCACTGATTAATATGAATATTATATATTATTATTATTATTAGTAGTAGTATGACATAACATTTTATCTATTGACTATTTTTAAATAATAATAATAATAATAATAATAATAATAATAATAATAATAGGCGACGCAGTGGCACAGTAGGTAGTTGGTTGCTGGCAAGAAGTAGGAGGAAGGTTGCTGGTTCGAGCCTCGGCTGGGTCAGTTGGCGTTTCAGTGTGGAGTTTGCATGTTCTACCTGCGTTCGTGTGGGTTTCCTCCGGGTTCTCCGGTTTCCCCCACAGTTCAAAGACATGCGGTACAGGTGAATTGGCTAGGCTAAATTGTCCATAGTGTATGAGAATGAATGAGTGTGTGTGGATGTTTCCCAAAGATGGGTTGCGGTTGGAAAGGCATCCGCTGTGTAAAAACTTGCTGGATAAGTTGGCGGTTCATTCCGCTGTGGCGACCCCAGATTAATAAAGGGATTAAGCCGAAAAGAAAATGAATGAATTACTACTACTACTACTACTACTACTACTACTACTACTACTACTACTA
>CAIGQZ010032312.1:3061597-3082993 GCA_903798205.1 Danio tinwini | reverse complement strand
GTGTGTGTGTGTGTGTGTGTGTGTGTGTGTGTGTGTGTGTGTGTGTGCCTGCGTGCGTGCGTGCGTGTCGTCTTAACAACTGGCTAAATGTTAAGGAGGACTAAGCAAAATTGTTTCTACTTTATAATTAATGTTCTCAACTCGCAATACAACTTTACAATGAATAAAATTGTTTGTACTTAATACTTTATTATTATTATTATAATTTTCCAATTTCCATATTTGCAATGCCTGCATTTTGGATTTTTTTTATTCGTGATTAATCATGATTAATTACTTTCGTGATTAATCATGATTAATCACAAAAAGGTGTGATAAATTAGTAAATTTTTTCAATCAATCAATTGACAGCCCTAAAAAATACATATAAATACATTTAGATCATTTACTTTAATCATTACTATTGGAATGTAAAGAGACTTTCAACCAGCACAACAAAATATGTTTCTGAAGACAATCATATACTGCACCTTTAACTAATGTTAACTACTGAACAATAATGTAAAGTGTTAACAATTAGTTTGTATTATATGTTAACTGTTGATATCCAGTCGTTACCATGTTTTCATTTCAGATGTAGTTCAGGGACAGTGTTATGCAGCAGACGATTAAAGAGATCATCTTTATTTTACAACCCATTTTCTCCATCACAGATGTTGTTTGCATAGTATGAGTCAGCCAAATGAACAAGCAGCAGTAAAAGATGAGAAACATTATGACAATGATGATGAACACTGCACTTTTTTCTTTTCATCTAGGCCTACCTTGGTGAGATATCGCATCCTTGCTGCATAAAGGCTCCGAGGGAAAACCACAGGCTGTTGAAGATCCCAAACTCATTGGTGTGCTCCGGTTGTTTCTCCTGCTTCTCCTCTCGCTGGTTCTGACTCTGGTTCGGCGACTGGTTTGGTTCTGGTGACGGTGGTTGGTTCTGGTTTTGCTGATCTGCTGTTTCCTCTTCGTCATCTGCGTGCCACTCGTATGGACTGAAGCGGCTGACCAGGAACAGCACCACACTCACACCAATATAAGCAAACACAATGCACATCCAGATCTCATAGGCCAGCGGGTCCAGGAAGGAGAAGACACCCGGTTTGGATTTGGTGGGTTTTTTGATCATGATGGAGATTCCTAAGCTCATGAAGGGCTTGGAGAAGTCAATGACCTCTTCTCTGACCAGAGTGATGGTGAGGGGGGCCACAGCCACATCTGCTTTCTACAACACAAAATTAACATTAGTTAAGCGATATAATAAAGTTCAACCTTAAATGTGGAAAACGTAGTCAATTACTTAATCAGGTGTTGTTGTAATGCTAACATTTATTCCCAGATAACAACCATTGAAACAAAAAACACAGACTCATCTGAGTGCTTCTAATAATCTTTACAGTCAGTGAATACATTTACATCCATATTTATATGTTTGTCAGTCCCGCCACTGTTTTTGACTGTTTATATAAGTGGTCACCAATCTTTTTTAGATGAAGATCCCTATCCTCTACCTTGCTGAAAGGCAAAATCTACTTTTTCTATATTTTTCATTTGTATTCCAGGTTATGACATTTAATTTAACATTTTTTAATTTAAAAAAATATAAAAAATATATATATTTAAAAAGCACAAGTTTAACATACTTCAAAAAATGTATTGATGCAATCAAGAAGGGGAAATCCACCTGAATGATTCTACAATTTTACAAATAATAAAAATATTAATACTAAAAATTATGACAGCAATAATAAACAAACTAAACCATTATAATATAATTAAGCATTTGTGGTTTTGTACCATATTTTGCAGTATCAATTCACAATGTTATGAGAATGCAAACTGCTGCTGTTATTGCTGTGGAAGCTTAGAGTGTGATTATGTAACCCTGCTGGTCCTACACCACCCAACCCGCTCTGAGCTGGGATCGAACCGCATGGGAGTCAGTTGCTCTACCAAGGAGGCTAAAGATCATGGACTCTAGCGTCTGTCGCTAAAGCACCTTTTAGAGGTCAGAGGAGTGAGGTTTACCTGCACTTCTCTAGCTGGCCTACTCACCTGCCTAAACCTCACTCCCATCCTGGGTTTCACCACCAATGTAAGCCCGCCACTTCTACAACACCCAATCCGCTCCAAGCTGGGACTGAACCGACGACTTTCCGCATGGGAGTTGTTTGCTCTAACAAGGAGGTTAAAATTACACATCACATTGTCTGTTCATGTTAGTAAACTTGTTAACTAACTTTAACCAATGGAACCCTTAATTTACCTTAACATTTTACCGTATCCAAAAGTAACACAGAATAGTTAAACTTGGATGCCATATTGTAAGTGTTTGTGGGGTATACAATAGTGTTTGCTTAAAAAACAAATGAAAATAGGGTTTATCTACAACATGTCTTTAAGTTTGGTACACAAATGAAGATTTTGAAGATTTTACAGATTTCTCTACCTAAAAAATAAATCTGTAAGAATTGAGTGGTTTTATTTAGTTTAATAAGACTTCTGATAGACACAATTACTTTATTTAATGAACAGATTTCTCTCAGGCATTTATTCAGATATAAACATTGATTAGTAAACAAAGTTTTCATTGCTTAACCCTTTCAAATGTACGCTCCAAAAAAACAGAGTTGTTTCAACTGAAATTTAGTTAAATAATGGACAAAACCAATGTATGAGTTCATTCATTCATTCATTTCCCTTAAAAACTGAAATCAAAAAAGTTAGCAAATCTGACCCAGTGTTTGGGTTTTTATATGTTACCCAAAATTGACTTTGTTTTGACCTATTGACCCCTCCCAGGGCATTGATATTATGGTAAAGAAACCAATGCAAAAATGATTCAATATTTCTTTGCAGAGTGTGAGAACTGACAGTGGAGGTGGTTAGAAAACAGAGGCACAGAATAAAAAAAGAATCTTCTTTTGTTTTCTGAAATTGACAATATTTGGGATAACTAAATTTTTATATAATTTGGGGTGAACTAAATCTTTATATCTAATTTAACAAAAAACTGACCTTCAACATTGGACTTTGTGCATTCATGAAATTATTAGTGCTGCAATTCACTCTGACTCACCTATGAAAAGAAAAGTTGTTAAAAATCCAGATTAATAGAAACGGGATACAAAGTATAACCCTTGAACTTTCTTTAATTAAGTGAAAATATTTATTGTATTTAGCACACGTTCTTGTATTCATCTGCCAAAACTGCAAAACATCATATGCTGCTTAGGTTTGACTTGTAAGGATTGACTTCCATAGTATTTGTTTTTCCAATGGAAGGTGTTCAGCTTTCTTCAAAATATCTTCTTTTGTGTTCAACAGAAGAAAGAAACTCATAAGGGTTTGAAACAAGTCAAGCATGAGTAAATGAAAACAGGATTTCAATCTTAATTTAAGTTACAACATGGGTAACATTTAAAGTTATAGTAGCAAAAATATATGTTGTCATGACTTGAGTCCTAATCTAGAGATAAACCGAACTGGAGTGAATAGCAGGACTATTAGTGTTCCATTAAAGTGCAAACCAGCACAAAGACAAATGTCAGGATTTGAAACAAAATAACAACCCCAATATCATTGGAATAATGACTGTTTCTCAATATGCATTCTTCATCGTTCTTTCATCCTCGTGTTCTCGAGTAACTTCATCATCAATCATCAAAATTCATTCCAAAACTCAAGATCGCAAGAGCGGAGCACGAGTGAAAGTTGCCGGATGTGTTCTTGATATCGAGGACGCGTGGATGCAGAATTGAGCGCAACACTCGCTCGAGAAGTCATGGAAATAATTACGGCTGAATAAAGGAGGTGGGAAGTGCAGAATCCTATACCTGTTTATTATTAAGTTCAGAGATATAACTTATTTATCTCAGGAGTTTTCCTAAATGAGATGGTAAAAGTAAACTTTAACATGAAAATCTTAATAAAGGAACATTAAGGGTGTTTATTAGCTGAAATTCATATTAAAATCTGTTTTACTTGTATTGTGCAAAGTATGTTTGTAAGGTTTTTGTGCATGTTGTGCTTCGTTGTATGAATGCTGTAATGTTTAAATAATTTTCCGTTAAAAATATGTAAAGGTCATGTGACCATCAGGAATAATGCAGGAATACACTCATTTCTCACAGGTTCTGTGTTTTTGCAGTTAACCTGCCCAGAAGTATGATTCCCAAACATGACATAACTCGCAGCTGAACTACCATAGTATGATGCATCATTTGGGAAAAGAACAATGTAGTGAGGAGTGTTTCCCAAAACCATTGTTTGTACCACGTAGTTATAATGTAAAATGTCTATAATGACTCTCTAAACAACAACTTCTTTAGAGAAAACCCCCATAATTTTTTTGTGAAATTATATTGTTTTACGCGCACACACATTTAAAAAAAATCCAATATTAGTTTTATTAAAACAGGCACTCGCTTTCCATATTAATTGAAATATATATAAACGACACATATATGTCCTATATATGTTTCCTTTACAAATATTATTGAGAATATTCCATATAAAATCTCTAGGCTAACACATATTCTTATGTCATATTTACTGTAAATCATATAAATCGTAGGTTGTAGGCCTAATTTACAGTAGGCTATTTATTAAAAAACAAAAAAAAATACTATTTAATAATAATAATAATAATAATAATTATATATATATATATATATATAATTTTTTATTTTTTTTAAGTCTACTTTTACTATTTGACACACATTCAAACCACTGCAGAAATCTTCTAACCAACAGGCCCATGTCATATACAGTACAGACACATTTCTTAATAAATAACCTAGTTTAAATTAAAACCATTAACGGATGCTATATATTTTTGTTTTTACAAGCTTTGGAGACACAACATAAATTCCGCTTTTAAATAATAGGTCACCTATAGCGTTCATCATAAGCCACGGCTGCATTCAAAATGGCATATGTTTTCAAAGTGCACTACGAAGGGAATGCAATTGTCAATATGAAGATCGCTAAAAATGAACTGTAAAAATACTTTGAAAGCAAATTTCACCAAAGAGAGATGACCTTAATGTTTTTTTTAAGTTCTTTCAAAATTTTAAATGTTAGAATGTTCTAATGGTGGGATAACTGGGGATAGAACACAACCAGGAATTATGCTTCTAACTACAGCTCTAGAGGTGTAATTGCAAGCATAGAAGTTTGCAACGCAGTTTGCGAATGTTCATTGGAACGACAGATTTGGGAAATGCCAAATCAACAAACTTTGTTGGTAACGATGGAACTTGCGACCTTAGTTGGCTAACAATGGTTTTCGGAAACACCCTCCAGAACGATCTCCAAGAGAACTCTGCATTCTTGGAACTGTGAAACAGCTAATGGGTCTGTCAAATTCTCAAATTGTCATTTTATTGTTATTTAAAGCTTTAAATAAGTTGCTTTTTATCACCATTATATAGGTGAGCATGAATTTTTTTTATTTATAATTGATCCTTTTATGCAAATGTAAAGAAGGACATATTAGTGTACAATACCACCAAGGTGAATTATGAATAAATACAGTTTTATTATTGGTCATGTGTGATTTACTACGTTAACAATAAAGCATACTACTCATGCTTTCAGTGGCTTCACAGAAAGTGATGAAATCAAACATTCAAAATGTGTTTTACGAAGCTTTGAGATCCAGTTTCACACACAACAAGACTTTTCCTCAGTAGGTTTTCAGAACTCACTGGAATTACAAATCAAGCACGTACCATCAAAAAGCTTTATCTACAATTTTAGAAGCAGCCAAACATATAAATAACTTCAAATATCACAGATCACTACAGAGTTAGTTTTACTCAGCGCTGTGTCCTCAAGAGAATCCCTCGTATGCTATCACTCTTTCCGTGCTTCATAATAATGCTGTATTTTCTTCAAGCAGAAAAGAATAGTAATGAATGCCGCTTGACAACACTGAGCTGGAGTGTTCGCATTTAGCCCAATGAAGACAGACTACATCTGACACTGCTTATTTTTCCAAAGCCACTAATGCTGCAGCCTCAGGGTAAACATGCTTCAATAAGAAACTACAACCAAGAACTAAGAGTGGCTATGAAAACCAAACTCTATTTTTTGGTATTCTGAATTATACCTATCTAATTGGCCTTTTTTAGAGGGGTGCTAGGACTCTGTTATTTTGCAAAATCAGACATTGTTCTAACATGCTCTGACAGAAGGGAAAATCTTCTTCATGAGTACTAATAAGAGACCAAATAAAAATGCTTTGTTCAACCTGAGGCATTGAGGTTTGGAGACAACATGTCCTGTTCTTTGTTCTGAGACAGAGTTTGTCCATACTTTGCTGCTTATTTATTTTTTATTTTGTTTTGTCATTGTTACAGAGACATTTTGTTTAGGGAATGGACAAAAAGCGAATATAATCTAAAGTCACTCTATATATGTGATAGAGATGCTCTTACACTTACAATTAAAGGGCACCTATGATGCAAAATTAACTTTAGGAAGCTGTTTGAACTGAACTGTGTGTAGGTATAGTGTGTGATATAAAGACAACAAATCAGTTTTTTTTTTTACTTCCTGTTGTTTTCTGAAGCCCACCACAATGTGATGTAGGCTTGCGTTTTTTTCGCTCTTACCAACTTGATTGACAGGCGCACATTAACATGTCTCCATGGTAATGCATATAAACATGTTCACAGAACAGGATTTGCAAAGAAACTGGGATTAAAAGATCTGTTCAACTCTCTGTGATCAGCTGCACCTCAAGAATGAGTTTTTCAAGTTTGAAATGCTTTAAAACAGTGCATGTTTGTAATACTTTAAAGACAGTATAATCGCTATGTAAGTCATAACCGCTGGAATCAGAGCAGCCACATAGTGTCAGTACATATGAGGAGCAATAATATATGAGAGCAAAAACAGTGCAAAGGTAAATGTGTGATCAAAATGTAATAAAGTAGTAAATGTGCATAAATACGAGAGACGTAAGCAAAATTACATTTGCAGCTATTTTTTTGCCAAACAAAATGCTATTTCCTTATTTCCTTTCGCTTTTTCTTGTTCACTCAACTTTTGAAAACATCAGCTGCACTGACCTACAATTATTTGTCAGTATACCAAAACATTTAGTTGGGTTAGCATACGATTATTAGTTTTCTGGAGAGGTGAACTACTCTGTAACAAAACTTTTTAATTTGTGCCAACTGAAAATGTTTTGGAACTGGAATTTCTTGTCTACTCATCATTTTTTCACCTTTAATTGTCAGATAGGACAGTTGAGAGTATAGAGAGGAAAGCGTGGGGAGATAAGAGAGGAAAAGGATTAGCATAGGACCTTAAAGCCAGAATTGAAATCGAGTCATCGTGAACACCAGAGAGCCATGCATAGACGCACTAACCACTACACCATTGGCGCCCATGTGTAATCAACTTTTGAAAACATCAGTTGCACTGACCTTAAAATGTCTGGAGTTGAGTAAACAAAAAACTCTTTAGGAAATTGGTACTAAGAAATAATGCATTGTCAGAACAAACAAGCATAGTTCAATTGATAAAAAAACTAAAACAGAGACAAATGTTAACAACATTTATTAGACACAGAATTAGAAACAGGACAGGAGGTAAAACAACAATAATGGTAAACAAGACAAGGATCAAAACATGGCAGGACAAACAGGGAAAAGTGCTTTGTAATGCTTCACATGTGAAGTATGCCTTGTTTTTTAACTGAACTACTGTATGTTGGTTGTTATATTTCTAAGTACCAATTTCCAAAAGAGTTTTTTTGTTCACTCAACTTTAGCAATTTTAGGTTAGTGCAACTGATGTTTTTTAAAAGTGAGTTCAAAGTTGCATACACGTTGGCGCCAATGATGTAGTGGTTAGTGTGTCGTGTCAACACATGGCACTGCAGTGTTCATGGCGACCAGAGTTTGATTCCCGCCTTGAGGTCCTATGCCGATCCTTCTCCTCCCCCCATGCTTTCCTGTCTATACTCTCTACTGTCCTATCAATTAAAGGTGAAAAAAAACATGTGTAAACGAGAAAAAGCAAACTCATCTTCAAACATTCCAGTTCTGCAGACAAAAAAAAATTCATTTGGCACAAATTAAAAATGTTTTGTTACAGAGTAGTTCACCTCTGCAGAAAACTAATAATCTTACGTTAACCCAACTAAATGTTTTTGTATTACTGACAAATAATTTAGGTCAGTGCAGCTAATGTTTTCAAAAGTTGAGTAAACAAGAAAAAGCGAAAGGAAATATGGATTATGTTTTTGTTTTGTTTTTTTGTACTGGTTTAAAAAAAATTACAGTGAATGTATTGACAAAAATTTTGGTTCCTTTTTGGGACTTTGAACACATCAGGGCTGTTGCTGTCTTTAGAGGATGAGGAAGCTCTCGGATTTCATCCAAAATATCTTAATTTGTGTGAAAATGAACAAAGATCTCAGAAGATTGGAACAGAAAACTAATACATTTTTGGGTGAACTAAACAATAAATATATCAAAAAATGAAATAGAAAAAAATACAATTAAAGACAGGTAAATTGTAAAGGAAATAAAAATGTAATCAATAATCCAATCAATCAACCAATAAAAATGCCATCAATCAATCATTAATCAATCAATAAATCCATAGCATACTGAATTTGATAACATTCACAAATACTGAATGTACTCCTCATCTAACTCCCTAAATCTAATGTCAATCATTTGTAATAAAATTCAATTTAAATAAAAAAAAATATAAAATAGAAAAATTGCAAAGTAAACAAACAAACAAACAAACCAACTAATTAATGGAAAACTGGAAAAACCGAATTGAAAATATACTAAATCAGTCAATCATTCAATCTTTACCACACAGAACATTCAGTGATAATATCTACTTACGCCATACACTAGTTCTCCAACCATCCCATTCCACATCATTGTCTCTGCGTCTCTGGCTCCATACTTTCCATCTCCCACGAGCTCCAGTCTGTAGGAATAGCCCACGTGTTTGGCAATTTCTGCCGCAAGCTCCACACAATATCCCTCATATTTATCATTCCCTACTAACTGCTCGTGGTTCTTCTTCAGCATCACATATGGAGCTTCCTACGAACAAAAAACAGAGGAACACAGTGCAGGTTAATTGTGCATTTAGTCTTTTGTGGTGTAATACAGGCCAGATCAGTGTAGTTGTTTAGTTACTGCGTGATTCAAAGAGGCTTGGAAGAAAACCTTGCATCATCTACATCAAATGGATTCTTGCATTTCCAGCGTATTTCTCAGCTTATAAATAATAAAATAGTTCAGTTCAATCATATAGAATGCACAAAACAACATCAACAGAAAAAAGAAAACAAGGAGAAGAAACAGAGATGAAATCATGTATATTAAATATGTATACGTTTTTCGATGCATGGATGTTCATTGTGTGTATTGACATCGAATACACACTATGAACAACATAGGTATGACATAACAGTCATACAAAAGGCAAATCAATACTGCTAGGGTCTAACTACAGTCAAAGAAGAGTCCTCAAGGGATGAAGGTATTTCTTTTTGGAGTTGCACTGAAATAAGATTAATAGCCACTCAAAACTCGGAGTCAGCCCACAAACTGTGTCCGTAATGAGCAGAACAGTAAACCCAGCAGGGTTCAGAAGACTCACGCTACCTCTCACCTTTCTGAGAGGACGGAGATTCACCCTAGAGGTAGAGAACAAACTCTTCTGAGTGCAGGATCATGCAGTGACGAATTTTGAGAATTTGAATAATCTTTTATTTAACCATGGAACAAGTTATACCAGAAAAAACATAACATCACAGAGTACACAGTGACTGTATTATTATTATTATTATTATTATTTTTGTCTCTGTTCTAGAACACTGGACAGGAATTTCATCAACACATGATTATTAAAACATATTAAAAAACACTAGAGATCATTTCAGGTTAGTTATAATGCCTGTTGAAGTCAGATTGCTATATATTTTAAGCTGTTTAAATAGATCTACATATGCAGTGCTATCTACAAGTCTAGTCAAAAGGTGTCTATTGATGAATGAATCTGTGTTTTTGAATTAATCAAATGAGTCAGTTATTTAACGGCTTATTCATAACGTTCATAAGCCATTTTTTTATGAATCAGCCATCTGAACGAATCAACTGAATCAGTTATTCAACAACAAATACATAACCTGGTTTTAGTTTAAAAAATGTTTAACATTTCAATGTACTTTAATTCATTTTTTAAAATAATTTACATTTTTTTGCTCAGGTTTTCTATTTAAAAACATTTATAGCATATAATTATGATAACACACATGCATTCACATGTATTCATTTGCATGATTATGCAAATGATTATTAAAATAATATGTTATAAATGTTTTCAAATATAAAACTTTAAATGATTCATGCTAAGGAATGCATAAAAATACATATAAAAAAGCACACTACTTCAGCTGAAAACATGCTAATTTAACACACTACGATGGATCAGGGTCACGCTGAAACCCTTGCAAAATTAATTCTATAATGATACCTGTATTGTTTGTTGTTTTTTCTGTTTTTGAAATGTACCTAAAACATGTTACAATTATTGAAATATTTTTGAAAATAAAACTTGCATTGGCTCTATAGAAAAAAAGAAGATTCAGTAAAGTAGTTTGAGAGTAAAATAAGAGGACTTAAAGGAAAGAAGCCTGGCTTACATATAAAGATGTCATATTTTAATGTGAAAACACAATTTCAGAATTACTGAAGTCTTTTGTATTGTATAGCGGTGGTAACTGAGACTATATATCTCAGATTGTTACAATATATTGTCTACATTTTCTAATCATGACATATTTGGCAACTCTGACTTAATTTATAATAATTTGCTGTATTATCATTTCTGTATGTAAAATAAAATAAAAATATTCCATTTATGTTTTAAGCTCACAATTATATATTTATAGTGTTTATATTTTGACACTGTGGAAAAATTTTCTCCATAAAATGCACATACTGTAGATTAGTCTAATCAATGACATGTATTTGGAAAAATCTTTAAAACAAAGATCTTTTATTGGATTGTATGGTTCCACAAAGAAACAATTTACGAAAAACAACAAACTTTTCAAAAAAGTAAAAAAATAAATTATAGATTAAATAAATTAAAAACTGATACACTGTAAAAATCATTTTCTTGCTTAGATTTCTTGTCTTGTTTCTAGTCCAAATATCTAAAAATTCTTAAATAAAGAAGTGTTTTCTTAACAAGCAAAACATATTGTTTTGTTTTAAGAAATAATGTGTAAAATGATGTCAAAATTAAGCGAGTTCCTTAAAATAAGCTAAATAATCGGCCAATGGGGTAAACCAAATAATGTTATGTAAAAAGGAAAAACAAGATTATTTTGCTTACCCCATTGGTAGATTATTCAGCTTGTTTTAAGCAAAAACTTGCTTAATTTTAACATATTATTTCTAAAGGCAAGACAATATGCTTTGCTTGTCTAGAAAATGCTTCTTGATTTAAGAATTGTTAGATATTTGGACTAGAAACAAGACAAATAAAATCTACAGAAAGCATTTTGTTGCAGTGTAGCACCTTTATTGTTAAGAGTTTAGGACTGGAGAGTTAATTTGTGCATTTCTGTATAGTGCAGACTTCAGCTAAATGTCACACACCTCCAGATCATTATCTGCATGAAAAAACATGCGCAGCATTTCATCTTGATGACACTAATGACTTGTAATCCACACTGATGTGATGCATTGCCAGATCAGGGGAACAAAAAAAGCTGTACTGACAAACTCACCAGGATGGTAGTGACTACGTAGGTCCTGTTTTGCAGTCCGAACGTCTCGTTGAGCATGTTGCTGTAAGTAGCTGTGCTCACATATTTCTCACGTTGATTCCAGTAGCCCACCTGCAGGCAGGAGGGAGGAATATCACAGCAGTGCACAGGAATTTCAGAGCCACTATTTTTAGATTGTTAAATATTCATATTGACGGCTTAAGAGGAGCTGTAATCATTTGAAATGCATACTCGGCTCTTTAAGCCGGTCTGTGACTAACACTTAATTCGCTTTCATCACAGCCAGTGCTGAAGTTTCAGGTGCAACCTCAGGTTAATCATTAGCAATCAAATTTATGTCAGGAGAATGGCAAGAACATGTTTTCAGTTTTCCACTGAAAATTTAGAATGCATGCTCATTGGGATTGCAAGCAGAGAAAAAAAAGCAATCCCATTTACTTTCTTGGGTCCGCTTGGGCCAAACTCCATCACGCTGACAGTGAAGTTGGTTCGATGTCCTTTGTCATTAAACTGAACATGTCCTGTAAGTCCTTCAAACTGCACCTACAGAGAGGGAATCACACATAATCGGATTGTTCATCAGCTCATATTAGCATACACAGAACTTCATCTGTGAAAACTGATTTGCATTTTTGTACAGGGAGTCAATTGACACTTATTTTAGGGCTGCATGAATAATTGAAATAAAAATGAAATAGCTATGGCTTAGCGCCATTATCAAGTGGCAAAGACGGTGGTTTTATTAAATACATTCACTGCATGTTTTAGAGTAAAGCACAGCACTTTTTATTTGTTATTAAACAGCTCATGAC
Source organism: Danio tinwini (assembly GCA_903798205.1). NCBI lineage: Eukaryota > Metazoa > Chordata > Actinopteri > Cypriniformes > Danionidae > Danio > Danio tinwini. Next base: position 3,070,402 of record CAIGQZ010032312.1, on the reverse strand, counting down.
CCAGTGTTTTCAATAACTCAGAGTGGCTTGGCTGGCAGTAAACAGCAAGTTTACTTAGTTCACTTATAATGTGCATATGGGGCCACAGCATGCACCAAAGCAGTGCTGTCAGCAAATCCAAAATTACAGCTTAAGGGTACATTAAGATCTCAAAAAAAGAGTATATCAAATGATTATATATATATATTAAAATTAATTTTTTCGTATTTTTGTGGCTATAAAATAATGGAAGGTATATTTGAATATATATTTAATTCATTATTAGTAGTATTATCAGTAGCAGTGGTAGTAATGTATAACAATAACAATAATACTAATAATAACTAGTATTACTATTAACATTTTTTTTTTTAAAGGAACATAGTAGGATTGAATAGTGCTCAATTTATTGTTGTCTTTATTTTATTTTGAAATTGTATGCTTCGTACTGAGGAACTTACGTTGTTAGTTCCGATGTAAAAGTACAGAAAAAAGTGTGCAAAAGAGCGGACTGAGATTGCTACTTTATTAAAGACAGAAAGTCTGGTTATATCAGAAAAGGTCATCATTGAAGAGGCACAAGGTTAGTGTTTACAAAATATTATGTATAATGTGTGTTTTAGTCTTGTGTGGAAGTATTTAAGATATGATGGTGAGCAGCTAAGTTTGCATTAAGCTAATACATGCACTAATGTATTATTGTTTTTGTTGTATTCTGTTTAGCTCTTATGGTGGTGTTTGATTCAATAAATCAATAAAACCATCAGTTTAGACCATCTGTCGGGGAAGATGCTACACTCACTGTTAACTTTGATATATCTGAAAGGTTTTGTGATTCAAGATGATATGACCTGTTTTTTAAATATTTATTTTTGTATTAAGATGCACCTCTTTTGTATATTCCTTTTTTTTTAGATTTTGCTAAGCCTCTTATGTTAAATGATAAAATATGGACTGAAAAAATATGGTACACTGTTTTCTCACTGTCAACTCAGAAAGTCTGGAATGATATATACCTGTATTTTATTTATTATGTTTTTTTTTTCTTTCAATGCCCTGGTTGTGGTAGGGGAGGGGTAATGTACTGCTTTAAATTGTAAATGCAAAAAATCAATAAATAAATATAAAAAAATACCCTTTTCTATAATATTGTGCAGCATTCATTTATGTCTATTTTTTCCTGTGCATCTTAAATACTACAAATCAGAGTCAGGCTGGCTCTTCCTCTACCCCTAAAAAGCTTTTTGGTCTTGAACCAAAAGCCCAACAAGAAAAGCAATGCGCATAAGGAGTTACTACACAAGCTGAATTGATTGCTCACTGTTAATATGCATGAATGCATGCACAGAGGCTCCAATCACCTTATTTAATCTTTCTTTTTTTTTTTTTGAATGATTGCTGAGAATGTCATCAGATAACCGACGAAACCAAAGCAACTTGTGATTGCATAAAGACACTGAATCAAATAACTTTGAATGTTAGGATGACTTTAATACACTTTGTTAGATTGTGGGCAGGTTATATACAGTAGTGCCATGTGCATTTCTTCATAGTTTGCCTCTCAATTCAGCAGAAATATGAGGCTAATTATGGAGTTTGCAGGTTCTCTTGTTCTATCTCGCTCTTGCATCATCTTTTGTTGTAAAAATGGCTCTGTTTACCTGCTGTAAGGCTCTCTGGATGTCGATGCCCTGACCCCAGGGTGCAGGAGGGTTCGCCAGACACTCTCCTGCATTCCCCCTGCGTGAGATATCAATGCGCTGCTTTCTCAGATTCTGGAAGGCAGTGGCCATGACAGTCACCCCATCATATGTGAGCGCTCCGGTGTACTGAAATATAGTTACAAATAAAATTAATAGAAAAAAGACAAAGAAGTGTATTCACAAACATTGGATTTCTGTTTCTTGTCCTGCTGTTAATCACTATTTCTTTAATTGTTAAAACTTATCTTTGATAATGGCATTCAACTCCATACCTCACTTATGCAGTTCAATGATTATGCTAATTAACCCCACCTCCCCTCAATCACATCATTTCTGATAACCTGCTTCAATTTCACTTGCTCAACTCAAGCAACAGATGAAAGAAACAATGGCAATATCAGATAAATTCATCATGAATGTTTAAACTAGAAATTCAAAGAACAGGAAGAGTGAATTATACATTTCACATGTCGACACAGCATCAGACACAACCCGATAATTGATATCATTAGACTCATTTGGCTACATTATCAAACATCTAGTAATGCTAATGTTACACAAACAATGTTCAAATATTTACAATTTTAAGCTCTTAAGGCAAATGAATTTGGGTAAACATCCTATTTTGGTGTCTGAAATGAAGTACATTTACAAAAAGGATTTAACATGCATGAATTAAATGCAATATTAAATGCAATGTCTATTTAAACATCTGCGGAAATAAATCTAGTTAAAATATGGGTGAAATAATGCATCATCTAATGCAGAGATGCCTAAACTAGGGCCCACAGGCCAACTGCAATCTTGGATTTGGCCCCCCATCCCATCTAAGAAGAGAAGGAGAATGATGGGGAATTTTTGGGGGAATGCCTTTAACAGAGATTGTAATTTCTAATTTACATAACTTTTTTTTTACTGTTGATCTACAAAAAAGCAAACTTAGATTAAATGTCTTAGGTAAATGTTGTGAAGGAATCACATTTAAAACAAAAAATTAAATAGAGTCACTTGATGGATAGCGGACATTGCAGAAGACATCAGCAAGCGAATCAAGGCAAAGAGTATATTTTAGTGTTATAAATAAGATTGTTCATCTTTTTTATTGTAGGATGTTCATAATTTTTTTACAAAAATATATAATTATTAATACAATTAAAGTATTTTAAATGTAATAAATCATAGTATTAATTAAATTATAGAATAAATTTATTAAGAATATAATGAATTTTAAAAATAATTTAGGAAACTGACAACTTTACGCACTGTAAAAAATGCAGGGTTCCACACAATTCATTCATGTTGTCCTAACACAAATTGATTAAGGTAACACTTTTACCAAATTTATGTGGATTGAACATAAAAAAAATATGTTGTCCCAATGAAATCTCAAGAATTGTGTTGTTTCAGCTCGTTTAAAATAAGTAGTTTGAACAAGCAAAAAAAACAAAAACAATTTTGAGTGCAGTTTGCTTTATTTAACTCTGGCCCACCACCCTCAAACAAGTTTAGTTTTTAGCCCTTCATAAGAAAAAGTTTGGGTACCCTTGATCTAATGTCACAAATACATAAATGAATAAGTGATCATACAACATTTTATTCTATTTTGAATTATTAAAAACAACTTGCTGAGGATAGTGGCAAAGTATAAAGTTTTAAACTGACATTATGGCCCAGTTTCACAAACAGGGCTTAGATTAAGCCAGGACTAGGCCTTAGTAATTTAAGCCACTATTTAAGCCACAGTTATAAAAATGTCTTTAGAAAAACATATCACTGGTGTGCACCTTGAGACAAAAAATGACACTGACGTATTTTAAGACATCTCACTGCAAGTTATTTTGAGTTGAGACAGCTCAAACATGCAATTTAATCTTGACTAGCCTTAAATCTTGTTTGTGAAACCGGGGGTATATGTTTTTAGGACTGCACTATGGCCATTGTTGACATATAAACTCCTGTTACACTTCTGTAAATAATGGTAAAAATATGATAGTGCTTTTACAGTATTTTGATCAGAAAAAATAAGCAGGACACATTCTAAATTACATAACAAAAACATAAATTCTCCTACACATTTTATGCGATAGCTGACATGTGTGGTGTACTGGTGAATTTAAGTGAAGTTTTATAAACTAATTTCGAGAGAAGCATGTGATATGATTGATCATGGCTGGTTTCTCATCCGTTATCAGTAATAATTCAATCAGATTGATCCAAGCTTACAATAAATAGGTTTTCAATTTCGATTTCAAAAAAGATTTCACCCTACTGCCTTTATTATCCCCCCTTCCACCCCATGTCCTCCTTTTTCTCTCTTTTCCATGGGAAGCTCTCGAGACCTACCTGATCTCGGAACCAGAGTGCGAATTACAGGGGGGTTTGGGGGGAATTGACCCCCCTAATTAATGCTTGATCCCCCCTGAAGGAGGTCAAAACAAGCTGTATGAGGGAGTCAGCCCTTTAATAGTGAGAAATAGTTTCCCCTGATCTGTATCTTAAATAATAATAATATCAATAATTAAAATAATAGATCATTAAAAACATACATTTGACAACCACTATAATGGCTCATACCATCATATCACTGCGCCAATCAGTCTTTGCAAGAATCATTCAACAGTGAACCAGCAGATCTAGAAAAGCGATGGATATCATAAGTGGTCACGAGACTTGTAAAATAGGTGTTTGTATTTACATAGCCTAAAAGTAAAGTAACATTAGATGCATAGCTTGAATAGTTTAAGCTAGTAACCTCTGAAATAATTAGGTTACTATATGTCAGAATACATTTAATATCCATCAAAACACTGACAACTTAAATATGTCTTATTAATAAATGTCATGTCATTTAAATAAATTCACTTAAAAGTTAACAAAAAAGTCTACCCCCTGATCGCCAATGTATAATTCGCACTCTGCTCGGAACCCTCTTATATGCTTATTGACCAGGCGGGGGTGTTGGGCTCAGTTATCTTTAGGCTCGGACTTCTCTCCTGGGACAGCATGCCAAATCTGCCGTTAACGCCAAGCATATCTATGAACTCTTAAAACTGCATTTTTGAGACTGTGTTGGCTGATGTAATAACATGTTGTTATTGTTTTGTTTTTGCTGTTGTTGTTTTCATATCCATATTCAAAACAGACAAATAAACAATGTTAAAAGCATAATTTTCACCATGGGGTGTTTAACAAGTGTAAGTATTTGGTGATGATATGTAAATTCAAGGTCTTTTCAGCTAGGCAGACTGCTTTTTAAGTTCATTATGAGAGCATTTCAAATCATATTTTATGACTAAGACCTTGCTTTACCTTGAGTCTCCTTTTGGGGCTTTTCAAGTCTTTACTGTCAAACTCCAGCCAGTCCTGTATTGTCCTGCTGACAGTAGGGTTTGTGTAATTCATCAGCTGGAAGCCTGTCACATTTGCACCTCCCTTCCTGAACTCGGTGAGATTAAGATCCAGAAATCCCTGAAGTAGATCAAACACATCAAAATCTGCATTTATTCATATGTCTAATATTTATCAGTCCTGCTCTGATACACAAACTAGTTTAAGGACTCTAATGCAAAATGCAAATGCAATCATTTTAAATGTATTATTGTACAGTGAGTTAGAATCTATTAAGATCATTGGGTGTAATTAGTTGCAAAGTAACTAGTTACTGTAATCAACTTACTTTTCTACTGAAAAATAAAGTAAGATACTACTTTTCAATTTTAGGTCATTTAATTTCAGTTACCTAAAATATACATGACTAAAATTATGTGCATAAATTCAGCAGTTCTGTATAAATAGGTTCAGAGAAGCAGTTTAGTAAAGTTCAGATTTGTCAACCGAATACACCTTTGTATTGAACAATGAATTGAGCAGTAAATTAATGCAATCATATCGTATGTATGAAATATGGTGTCATTATTACATTATTAACATTTTGCTTTTTGATACATGGTTATATTTTTTTAAGAGTTTTTTAGATAAATATAAAGATCGTCAAATTTAAAGATTTACAGTACCTTAATTTCACTTTTTTTTACTTTTTAATTAAGTTACTTTTCAGACAAAGTATTTAGAATGTAATTTAAATACAATTTTGATAATGTAATTAATACCAAATATAAACTGAAGCCATAAGCAAGACACTGCAAGTGAATAGGGTATAAACTATCCTAATACTCATATTTGTGCTTCCCTGATTGATTGTTTACATTAAGAACTGTAAACATTTGTATTATATGTTTTCTAAAAATTTTTTTAAATATGACAATGAAATATGTGTTAATCTATTTATTCTAAAATATATATTTTGCAAAAAAATTTAAACATTTGATGAATTGTTTATTTTTACATAGTCAAAGTTTTATATAGATGTTTTTTATTATTATTAAAACAAATCGTTTTCTTTTTCTTTTACATTAGACTGAAAAAAAAAACACTTTAAGAAAAGGCAAAATCCAAAAATCTCAAAATTGAGATGTCATCTTAAAGGGATAGTTCACCCAAAAATGAAAACCTCTTTATTTCTTCTTCATGTGTTTTAAGGTGCTTTTTTACATCTGTGGTTCGGTTCATTTGGTCCGGACCAAGGGCAACAAAAGACATATTGTAACATTTTCTGCCGTTTTTGGGTCCTTTTCAAAATGCAGTCATGTGACAAAATCCACATCACTCATTGGCCAGATGTTATTGAACGCATTTCCTAAACTGCTTTTCGATTGATCAGAATTAACATGCGGGAAAATGCCAATGAAACCCTGGTCATAGTATACTTTATAGTTTGTATATATCACTTTAGACAAACTATACAATTTGAGAATGAAGTGCAGCTGCGGCTGGAAAACAGTGTTTTAATGCAATGTAAATAGCAAAGGAGCATCGCAAGTCATTTCAGAAGGGGGAGTGAATTTAGCTAAACTGTTACATGGTCATCTTCTGGAAAATTACCAACGATCCATCAGGTTTTTCCCTTTCTCTCTCTGTTTAAAATTGTTGGTAAAGCACTGTCAACAAAAATTTGATTTTACAATAAGTGAAGGGTTTTACAACAAGTGAAGAGTAAGTGATGACAGAATTGTCAGTTTTGGGTGAACTAACCCTTTAAATTTAACAACTAAATAAAAAATAGAGCTACAGACCTATAAACCCATAATCAAAGTCAAAACACCTTTTATATGCATTATTATACCCTCTTAGACTAAATAGAAAAATAAATACCCAAGAGGAATTATATAGGAGCATTAGGGTTATCTGTGTGATATTTTTATATGAGAGTCAGCATGAGAGCTAATGATACAGCGACATGCACAGATAATACATGCTGGGTAAATATCACAGTATCTGTGTGATAACAGTTAATTGTGTTTGTGTGTATGTTTGCTCATTTAGGTGACCGGCCCATGCAGTGATGAACCCCATGGGAGTCTATGGTGCAAAATGTTGTATCCTTGCTGTTTAACCCAGGAAAAATGGCTCATGGGTTGACATCTCTCATCATCACTGCTGAACTGGATTATGCACTTGACAAAAGGGAAGTTTGAAGAATTTTCTTCTCCCCTTGAAGAACCCAATTAAATATTTACTATTCCTCCTGTGAAGTCACATTGCTGTATTACAGTTTCTTCATTCAGTCAGAAAATTGCTTTCCAAGCAAGTATGTTTTTTTACCCCAATAAAAAATGTATAAAATAGTAGCTATAAAATATTAAAGCCATCATTGAAAACTAAAAACAACTATAAAATAAGATATATTACATAAACATAAAATATATAACATACAGTTGAAGTCAGAATTATTAGCTCCCCTGAATTATTAGCCCCCCTGTTTATTTCTTTTTAATGAGTTTAATGGAGTTTAACACATTTCTAAATATAGTAGTTTTATAAACTCATTTCTAATAACTGATTTATTTTATATTTATATAAAATATAAAAAAATGTTACATTATATTTATATATTTTACTAGACAGACATTTTTCAAGATACTTCTATACAGCTTAAAGTGACATTTAAAGACTTAACTAGGTTAATTAGGTTAACTAGGCAGGTTAGGGTAATTAGGCAAGTTATAAGCATGGTTTGTTCTGTAGACTATTGGAAAAAAATATAGCTTAAGAATGCTAATAATTTTGACCTTAAAATGTTTTAAAAAAAATTAAAAGCTGCTTTTATTCTAGCCAAAATAAAATATATAAGAATATATAAAAATATAAAAATGAAATATAATAAAAATAAGATTTTATATTATAAGAAATAAGAAAAAATATTATCAGACATACTGTGAAATTTCCTTGCTCTGTTAAACATCATTTGGGAAATACTTAAAAAAGAAAAATAAATTCAAAGGTGGCTAATAATTCTGACTTCAACTGTATATAAATGAAACCATAATTTAATATAATATAACTTGCAGTTAATGAGTGCTGTATTACAGTTCAGTAAGTTTTTTGAGCAATACTTTTTTTGCTTTTTCTAAACTGCTTAATGCACTAATTAAATCAGAAACTGAACTAAACTAAAACAGAAACAAGGAAACAAATAAAAGTACTAAATTAAATTAAATATTTTGTTTAAATTTAGTCTTTCATATAGCCTTTCATGTGTGGAGTTTGCATGCTCTCCCAGTGTTTGGGCCATTGTGAATGAATGAATGAATGAATGTGTGTAAATGAGAGATTGTGTGGATGTTTCTCAGGGTTGGGATGTGTCTAAAAAGCCCTCCGCCACATAAAGAATAGACGCCAGAGAAATTGGCAGTTCATTCTGCTGTAGCCACTCCTGATAAATCAAAGAAGAGTGAATAAGTATTCTTTCATAAAATAAAATAAAATAAAATAAAATAAAATAAATAAAATAAAATAAAATAAAATAAAATAAAATAAAATTAAATTAAATAAAATAAAATTAAATTAAATAAAATAAAAATTGTAAATAAATGAAAAATAAAATAAAAACAAACAAAATTTATTAAACTAAATAAAATGTAAAAAAATAAAATAAAATATAATATAATAAAATAAATTTAAATAAAATAAATTAATGAAAAAAAAATAAAACAAAATAAAAATAAATAAAATAGAATAAAACAAAACAAAACAAAACAAAACAAAACAAAACAAAACAAAACAA
>CAIGQZ010032312.1:3031643-3058625 GCA_903798205.1 Danio tinwini | reverse complement strand
GTGTGTGTGTGTGTGTGTGTGTGTGTGTGTGTGTGTGTGTGTGTGTGAATGTGAGAGTGTAAGGTTGTTTCCCAGTGCTAGGTTGCAGCTGGAAGGGCATCCGTTGCGTAAAAAATGTGCTGGAATAGTTGGCGGTAGATTCTGCTGTGGCAATCCTGATAAATAACGGACTAAATTGAAGGAAAATTAATGAATGAATAAAGCATTTACCAGGTTTAAGATGGAGTTTAGTCTCTCCAGCTCACAGTCCAGAATGATCTTGAACTCCTTTTTATTATCCAGATCTTGGATGGCTTTCAGGAATGCCGCTTCTGTCAGCGTGTCAAAGTTTATAGACGTCACCTGCCAGGTCTTCTCAGCTGCAGTATCCAAGATCTTCTGCAACACTGTCAGACCTTCAAAAAAATAAAAATAAAAATGAGTCTCATGATTGAATATTCATAACATGCAGCTGCTTGCATGGGTACACATTTGTTTCAGCACAATATGTCGAAGCATCTGTACATATCAGTGTTTTAAACCATCTTTGAATACTGTAACTCTGAAGGAGGTCCTGATTTGGAGAAAGGAGAAGCTCTGTCTCCACATTCGGCAGGGGGTCCCTGCTGTTCAGCTCCAGCTCTAATCAACATCTGCTTTCCTATCATTTACAATCACCCGCTTAGAGTTATAGACAGCTCAACACTTCAAATGTTTATATTTTCTTCAGCTTGAAGAAAATTCTGGAGTTTTTTTTTTTAAGAGGACAAGCAGATATGTGTTTGGCGTTGTTTAGCATGGAGATGATTATGAAAAAACCTGAATGATCATAGCTAAATGAAGCAGTTTGATAAGCAGCATTTATTTTAACCCTCAACATTGCTTGGTGACAGGGCTATTCTTATAACATTACGATGCATGCATAATCACTTATACACAAATGTATAATATTTTGCATAATCTGATAAATGATCATAACAGCAGTTGAATATATGCATGCGTAATGCGTTAATGCTTATAAAACTGTTAATATTAAAATGCATTTCCTCCTCATTTATGTTCAGGATAACAACAAAAAAGCAATAAATTGCACATAAATCAAAGTAACATTTACATGCATATACACTTGTGCTGTAAAATTTCTAACAACAATTGACTGCTTAAATAATTTTATGATTTCCATCTTCATTTTTTGTAGTGTTTATATAATTCCATGCTACCTTTTACATAGGTATAGATTTAGTAAAACTAAAGATTTTGTTGTATGTTTTATATTAATACAAATTGTTTAAATTGAAAATGAATCTGAAAATGCTCTTTTGTACTTTTTGCACACAATTTCATTATACTTTATAAAGGAAATGATTTAATACCACTTTATGGTATCTTATAGCTATTAGAAAGCAATAAGTACTAATAAACAGCCAAGATGAATGCTGATAAACATGAGAATACTACGTGTTGCCATATTATGTACTGTAAATAAATAGTCAAAAAAATGACTTGCAGCTACAGCTGAGAAACAAATCTGTAAAATGACAGTAAAATACAGATTTATATACATAAAGTGCAAAAAAAAATTAACAGAAAATTCCATTCAATGTTTCACAGATGTTTTACTCAATTGAAATAAGATATTGTACTGTCATTTTATTTAGACATTTTATCAAAATTGCCAGCCAATTTGCCATTTCTTTAAGTTTAAAACTGTTATTTAACAGATTTTATCCAAAATTGTTGGATAAAATGAAATGAAAATACTCAAGCTCATTCAAATAAACAATGGGCAGAGAGTTTTACAAAAAAACACATTGCTATTTTACACATTTGTTCTTAGATTATAATGATCAAATACAATTAAAACGTAATCCTCTCAGTAATCAGTCTATTTTTCCCCTAAATTGTAAAGCTTTTATATGCTTAAAAGTGTGTTTTTGCAGTAAAAGAGTATAAGATGTAGTATATTGTTGAGATTTTAAGAAAACAGCATCAAGATATGAAACTCAGGAAAAGCACTAATACAGCAGGAAAAGCTCCACATTTCTGTGTGGAGTTTGCATGTTCTCCCCGTGTTTGCGTGGGTTTCCTCCAGAAGCTCCGGTTTCCCCCACAATCTAAAGACATGCACTATAGGTGAAATGAATAAATGGAATTGGTTGTAGTGCATGACTGTGTTTGTGAACGTGAGAGTGTATGGGTGTTTTTCAGTACTGGGTTGCTGGAAGGGCATCCGCTACGTAAAACATAGTCGAAACAGTTGGCGGTTCATTCCACTGTGGTTATCCCAGATAGATAACTGACTAAGCCGAAGGAAAATGAATGATTTAATAAAATATATCTTACTTCTCTGGGTTATATTAAAATGAATCCTTTAATAAAGTTAAAATAAAAACACATTACTCCATCACAGTAAATAACAAAGACAATCATCAGGCACAAGTCATTACCTTTCTCCAAAACTTTGTCACATCTGAGAGAAGCAGAACTATGGAACAACAAATCATTTTGAGCTCCTAATGAGTGACAGATGGACATTTGCAAATGTCAAACAAATCCTGCTTAATTGAATGCTACTGTGGAAATGACACAAAACTATCGTGCATTATACTGTAGGAGATGTTCACAGCTAATATACAGTACGATATAAAACAGCATAGACTTCAGTAAGAATGCTGGATTCACACCACATGCAAAGCAAATCCTGGCATGCTTTTCGCAATCTTGCATGGAAGAAGTGAATGAAGCAAATTCTGTGCGTGCATGGCAAATGCAGGAATCGACTTGCACAAATGATTGAATCATATGCTCTCACATGGCACATGGCAAAATGATATGGCCTTGAGTTTGAAAAGTGGGATGTAGAGTATGATCTGTTTTAACTTTGATGGCTAAAATTATATTCAGTATTCTTACTGCTGTTACATTATAATGTCATTTATAAGGCATTATACAGTATAGGTTTTATATTATGTAATAAGAACAGCCTGATGCATTACAAATACAAGCTTCATAGAAAGTGTTACTCACTTCTGTAGTTTGATTCTCAACATTGCGTATTCTTATCCTCAAATGTTTTCCTCTGGCGCTTAACAACGTTTCAAAGAAAGCAGAAGCTTACATAGAGGAACATTTTTTTGTAATCCATGAGATCAAAAGCCACTCCAGCATTAGTATGAACTGCTTTTCTTGGAGGACACGACACAATGTGATATTAATGGACATTCCTCTTCCGAGTGCTAGCGTTTGAATGGCGTGCTGTGAATTTCATTAGAATGAAATGACCAGTTTTATTGGCTGTCTCTCATCATGCAGAGGTGTGATGTCAGAATAAACAGGCACCGTTTCAGATCATTTGACTTCTTCTTCCAACCATTTATCAAGGTAATTTTTTTACCTGCATGCAGTTTAGCTTCTTGCATATGGAGAGAAACTAATAAAAGAACCAACGACTGATTGTTCTTCAAACAGGAAGTTTCTGTTGGCACTGACAGCTTGTTTCCTGTGCAGCAGACGCACTGATATAATTAGTTTAATGAAAGATGATCGTTTCTCAGAAGCATTTGCATTTCTTACGGTGAGTGTTTTCCGATTCTCCTCTGCTCTATTGACTGAACAGAATTAGGCAAATTTCCCCATTTATTAGACTGTTACCTGGATCAATACGAGTTTCCAGGATAAAGGAAATTAAAAACCAGTTAATATGCATGTGCCAAAGCTTTCAGAAAAGTTCTTGTTGGTTTTATATTGTTTTGTTAAACTGTCATGCCACTTTTAAACTTTCAGTTTAAAATGGTACTGGAATTTACTGAAATTTAATGATTACTTGAAAACATAAATAAAAAACAAAACAAAAGAGAAATAGCTACAAATGGCTTGATTTAGCAGACAGAAGTTTTTAAATAAATGATAATATAGACAACTTCTTCAATGCTTTCCCAACCCCCTTTGAAATAAACCAATTAAATAATTTGAAATAACTTTTTTGTTTTGTTTTGATCTGGGCTCTATTTTAACGATCTAGGTGCAAAGTCTAAAGCACATGGTGCAAAAGTGCCAATTTTAGCTATTTTTGAGATGGAAAAATAAGGTTTGCACCCTGGCGCATGGAAGAATAGGGTTGTGCCTATTCTCTAAATGAGTTATGGGTATTTTGAACATCCTCTTCCATTGCTTTTAAGAGTCAATTGTGTCACTCCATGGTGCATTTGCTATTTACATGGCAGACTTTGTAAGTGGAAAAACTGAATGCTTCACTAGCGAGAAAACATTAGCAAGAAAACAAACAATCTGTGCAAGGATAAAGAATGAGCCTCCTCCATTCTACCTCTTTACTTTACTCCTTTATTTTCCTGGATAGAGAAACTGTGTTGTACATACTCCACTGAAGACATCCATTAGCCTACATATTTAATTTAGTTTGTTAAGCGCAAAGATTTCTTAAAAAAAATATTTCTAAATTCAGTTCTAATTTCCATCAAACTAATAAATGAACAATGATAATGAAGTTAAGAGTTATATCAAAACACACGTCCTATTCTTATGCCCCAAATGGTGATGCATACATCTCCAAAACCCAACAGGTGGACAAATCTAAACTTGTTTTTATTAAAACATAAATATGCATATAATAAGTAATACTGTTAATAATAATAATAACATTATACAAATGCAAATTGTCAGGAATAAACTGAAAAAAGCCCCCCGACATGAAGGCACGGAGGCAGTGGTTTTTATACTTATGTAGATAATAATTTTTTTTGTAACATTTTAATCCTTTAATTTTTTTTTTCATATGTAAAGATATTTGTGTATTACTGTACATGCTGTGTGTATTAGGCAATGTGTATGTGTTTGAACATCCGAAGGCGCATAACTAACGCATTCTGTGCTGGATTTTAGACCTGCTTTTATTTGGTCAATGGCACATTCTATTTCAGTACATCAAAATATGCACCAGCAATGCACCTTAACACACCTCTGTTTTAAAACAGCACACCCACAAAGTGGTGCAAATGGATTTACTATTTAAACAACATGGCTTGCGCTAGTCTGAAAATAGCAACAAATCATGCAAAACACGTCTTATTGCGCCGGGTGTATAATAGGGTGCTAAGAACTTTATAGATTTATTTAATGAAATGATTAATAAAACTTTTAAAAACTGAATTTCTGAGTTCTATTTTAAAATCATTAGAGTGTGTTTACACTAGAAATTGGTTATTTTTATTGATTTGGTACAGATAAAAAAAAAGATTAATATTAAGATCAATCATAAGGAAACAAAACAAAATCTAAAATTGATTTTATAATGTGCTTTTTGTGACAGAACTTAAAAAAATCACCTTGACTGAACATGCACACATAAGTGCATGTGGTAGCATTTTTATTAGTTGAGAACTCGTGAAGTGCTTGTTAAATCTGGGGTCAAAACAGCACCAGAATGTCCAGTCTGATCTCATGAGGAAACGCAACTATTTTATATTTTGTCAGTTTAGTGGTTAATTCAGTTGTATGAAACTGTCGTACGAGTACAAAAAAAGTGGTACGAGTTTAGTCACATAAAATTGTACAATCTTAAAAAGGAGGCGTGGCACCCAACCCCACCCTAAACGCAATTGGAATCATTGGGGGATGAGAAAATCATGCTACATTGTACGACTGAGATTGTACAAATTCAGCCACTAAATCCAAAAGTTACGAAGTGCCGTGAGATCTAGTTAGAAATTCCTCTTATAGGTCACACATAAATGAGAACTTCTGTATTGAATTTTAATGGGTTATATTGGGACCAAGAAAAACATGTATGCTTGAGCATTCTGTACATTTTTATGGTCACATCTTGTGACATCACATTTTGTTTTTGTTTTGTTTATCTATTTGGTCCATGCTGCATTCAAATTAAAACTGAACCACTCCAGGATGTGTTTGAAATTAAATCATGAACCGTGTTTTCAGTGGTTTCAGTTTACTTACAGTGTCTTTATTTATTATTGCCAGCTAATAAAAGAATAAAAACATCCCTATATGCCACTACAATGTTAAATCTAAGTATTTCAGTGTTTTGTTTAAAAGAGACATCAGTAAAACAAACGCTGATGCTACACTGTGTTTAAAAAGAGATGTAGGTGCCCATGCAGCATTTCAAACAGGACATCAAAAGACAATCTCATTCAGACACTCTGACTGAATCAGGTATGTTCTCTGTCAGACTTTACCTAAAGGTACAGGATCAAAGTCTGTGCATTTCTAAAAAAACAAATTACGGTGCATTAATACAGCAATCAGAGTTGACTTGTGCCCGATTACGATAAGCTTACTGGTCAATATGAGGTACAAATTCTGCAGGCAGCAGAATTTCAACTTCAAAGACATCAAATCTCCTATTCAGCCAAAGGCAAATGCCTTCAAAGCAAAGCCAGATCAATACTGACACCTATATTCACACACACATCAGTATTTATGAGCACCACAAATGCAAAAAAAAAAAAAAGAGCAGCACAAATGAGCAACCTCCTAATAAAGCCTGACTATATGCACTCAGAGAAAAATTAGGCCAAGCAAAGTTCAGCAAGTAAAATGTTTCAACACAAACTAGCTTGCATATTTAAATGGGTTAGAAATGTGACATAAACTTAAAGAAATTAATCTGAGACAACATTAATAAGCCAATTTATGTATTTAAATGAATTTGCATTTGTTTTGCATGCTTGGTTGCACTTTCAGTCGTGGATTTGGCTCATAATTGGTGCTGTCATCACAGTTGCTTGTGTATTACGGCCCAGACGTTTCGGAAACTTGGTGTTAGAAAAAACATGATTCACTTTGCTCTGCTGTCAAAATAAGTATACATTTTTTGTTAACACTACATCTTTTAAGAAGCTCAGGCATTATTTTATTTATTAAATTTTTTTCAAATAAGGCAAAAAAAGATTTTACTTTTGGAAAAGAGTCAACTATATCTGGAGATGAGCAGACAGAAACATTATAAATATAGACGCTGATTTTGGTCCACTGCATCCTATTAGCATAATAAAATAACCATGCATATCATTAACTAAAATCAAGATGACAATCTGGACTGTAACAAACATGCAAAGAGACCCTTTAGGTTGTTGTCCACATTAAAACGGCTCTTTATGGGATATTCATTGAAACTTTTTTTCATTATAATGCAATTGTGTATAATTCTACATAAATTACATTCTACCTACAGGCTTCTTGTCCATCTGGTAGGAGTACTAGATACATGCATTTTATATGAAGAAATCATCAGGCTACAATTTAAATCAGTAACTTCTTAGTCAGGGGCACCCAAACTTTTTCCTATGAAGGGCCAAACACCAAACTTGATTGAGGGCTGTGGGCCGAAGGTAAATAATGTAAACTGTATTACATTAAAGTTGCCATGAGTAATTTCCTAATTTATTTCCTAATATTTAAAAAGAAAATTATATGAACTAATGCAGTATAATTAAAACTTTTTTGACCACCAGCCACTTTGGCTAGTACATTTCCAACATTATTAGCCAATCGCTATTTTCACTAGCCACAATTTTGTTGTTGGGAAAATATATTCAACTTTGACATGCTAAAATGACTTGATTTAGATTTTGTGTTATGTCCACATGCATTTCACTTTTTGTGTGTTGTGTATTTCCCCCCAGTCCAAAGGCATTAGCATTTCTGAAAGCAGGAAAAAGACAGGCTGCACTTTGGTAAGCATTATCTTCAAAAAATAGCTTTATTAAAATAAATGATCAACAAATAAATCTGTCACGACGCTGATGGTCTCTTCAATTCAAGTTTAAGTGAAGGCTACACACAATTTGAATGCCCAATTAGAAAAATACTACACACTATAAAGTACTATTAATGAAAATAGTTAACCAAATAACAGACAAATCCAAATGCCCAATGCAGGCTGTAAATTTAGAGCGGGCTGCGTTTCAGTCCAGACAGTGCAGGTCGATGATGTATAATGTCGCCGACATTGCCTGTAGTCCCATTTAGCAACTTGATAGCAACCATCTTTTAAAAGAAGTATAACCGATCTAAAAAAAAAAAGTGGTGTGTAACGAATGTGTTTTATGTCATAGAATAAAACGTGAAAGTATCTTAAGTTTGTGGTACCTTCGAACCTTATTTAAGCAATTTACCCGAAATTCTATTTAAAAAAAACCATTGACTTTAGGACTCGGGAACCGGAACTGCTAAAATGCTAATTTGCTTCCAGGCAGGGCTTGATATTAGCTTTTTTGATCACCAGCCACTGTGGCTAGTAGTTTTTCAGCATTACTAGTCACTCGCCATATTCAATAGAAACAATTTTGTTATTGAGAAAATATATTTTATATGCATAAATTTGACTTTGGCATGCTAAAATGACTTGTTTTAGACTTTGTGTTATGTCCACATGCCTCCTTATTCATTTCACTTTTTTTGTGTATGAACTTGCTTAATGTGCATGAGCAAATGGGCTGTGCTTTCATAGTGTCACTTTGCAATTCACAGGATTTTTCAGGGCTCAAAATTAAGGATTTACTAAATTTATTTAGTACACACCAAAAATAAAAAAAGTATTATTTCTTAGCCACAAATGTTAAATAATAGTTCAAAACATGCAAAATAAACATGCTTTTTTTTTAACGAAACCTTTCTTCAAAAAAAACAATTACATTTAAAAATGTATTATTGACATGTATCTAAAACTATGCAAAGCAGCCTAGTCTGTCCAGGCTAAAGTCTCTCAGATCACTAGTTAACTAATTACTACACACACATGGGGAGTTAATCTCCTATTAAACCAATGTTATTGTAAAAATGATAATTAAACCATTCATTCACTCATTTTCTTTTCAGCTTAGTCCCTTTATTATTCTGGGGTCGCCACAGCGGAATGAACCACCAACTTATCCAGCACATATTTTACGCAGCGGTTGCCCTTCCATCTCTGGGAAACATCCATACACACTCATTTACACTCATACACTACGGACAATTTAGCCTACCCAATTCATCTGTACCACATGTCTTTGGACTGTGGGGGAAACTAGAGCACCCAGAGGAAACCCACACGAACGCAGGCAGAACATGCAAACTCCACACAGAAACACCAACTGACCCAGCTGAGGCTCGAACCAGCGACCTTCTTGCTGTGAGGTGACAGCACTACCTACTACCTACCTACCTACCTACCTACCCACTGCGTCACCATAATTAAACCATATTAACAAAAATAACCATAAGCAAAAGAAAGCAGGTCAAAAACATATCATGTGTGTGTGATAATGCAAGGATGATCACGTGCACATGGGTAACATTAGGCTTATAATCTGTTCTGTTCAAAGAGTAGTTAAAACCAAACCTGCAACCACTGCTTCTTATAAAAAGACATATTTTAAAAACATCCGAAGCTTTCGGAAGGAGCAGGATTGTGGGTGCACGAATATGCATCACTTTTTGTCCAGTCTATTTCAGAGAACCGATCGCAGCAGTTGCGTTTCCAGGCACGGCTGCTTCGCGCCAAGAAACGGGAGAGCGCATCACATCACCTGCCAGTGATCATTCTCTCAGTCGGTAGTCACCTGTTTTCTTTTGCTCGCGCGAACGCTATTTTTGTCAGTCATGCTGCTCCTTGATTCTAGGATGACATTTGCATGCATATTGGGCCATCTTTATTGTCAAACCCTTCTTTTAAGAAAACTACAATTTAAATCTGATCTTTAAGCAGCCAAACTGTCTAGTGAGAGTGGCTGTCTAGCCTGCCACAGCTGAAATCTACCCGCATTTGGCGGGTTGGTGGGTGTTAAAGCCCTGCTTCTGGGTTCTTGCATACAAATTGACGTCATAGTTTCTCCACTCTATAATAGTAATAAAAAATTCCCCACTATGGAAGTCAATGAGTTCAAGCAACCAGCATTCTTTAAAATATCTTATTTTGTGTTCAACAGAATAAAAACCCATAAAGGTTTAAAAAAACACGAAGATGAGTAAATAATGAGGTAATTTTAAATAAATTATTTGCCCTGATTATTAACTGTGCAGCAAGATATATGCGCAACTTTTTTCATCCAACATCATTTTGTGTGTGTGTGTGTGTTTGTGTGTTTTCAAGTATCTATCCAGGCACACAACTGTACCACCTTCAAAGTTTCAATTTGTCATCTGTATTGTAATAATAATAATAATACAACAACATCACACAACCTTAATCAGCAGCTGTCAGTCATCTTTCATTTCACACCTTTCTATAAAATAACAGATTAAGAAGAGATTTACTAATTATAGAATAGTGCTTGGATTATTATGCAACAGCAGCCAGAATTAGGTTTGTCGCTGAAAGAACGGTGAGACATCCAGTGCATTCATTAAAAGACTGTGTCAGATTGCCTTTCGAAACGCCTTTACAGCCTTGGCCACACCAACGCTCAACCCTCTCCTGACGCCTGCGTCTCAGCAGCTGTGAAATTGTCTCGTGCCACAGAGCAAACCAGCTTTATCTCACACCGAGCAGCTCCAAACCACCGATAAGACAGAGGGAGAGACGGACAGTGCGTTCTGTCCGTCTCCTGTTAGTTTTGCTTAACGTGACTGTGGTTTTACTGATAAGGAAGGAATAGGAAAAGAAAAGAGTGCAGGGATTGTCTTGGAAAAGCAGAATTGGCTTGGTATCACCTGCTCTCGCCATGCTTCTCCAAATATCTCACGCGCAGGAACAAATTGAATTTCCGCCGGTCTCCTTTGGAGTCCACATCGTGTGTTTTCCTCGCCTCCTTCAACAAAGCCGGCTGTGTGTTTACAGGCCCTAACTTTATTATCTGGCTCTTTGAGGAGATGAGCACATGCGGCCGGCTCATCATGCCTCAGCTCAGTAAACATCTGTGTGAGTTGGCAAGGACAGATCCGGGGGGTTGTGATCACTAAACTGCTGCAAGCTCCACAGATGATGCTCTGCTCATCTGCAGCGGCTTGGAGATGTCATCTCTGAGCACCTGACAATCCAGTAAACGTTTGAGAGTGAGACTAGGTTAGCGTAGCAATTGTTCCGCATGATAGATGAGAAAACACAACACATAAACACTCATTGCAGATTGATAATATCCATTAGGGATTTCAAACTATTTTTTAAGATTACAACCTAGCTTATTATTAAAATGCAACACAGTAAAAAGCATTGTAGCCCAATAGAAAAAGGGATCAGGAATTGATTTTTAATTCCTAACCCTAGTGTTTTTAAAAAATTTAGGTGAGCAATAGATTATGCCAAATGTACCAATGGACAAATGTAAAATTAGCATCCACAATATTGTTAAACAGGCTTATGACTATAGGGCTGCATCAATAACGCAATGTGCGAATGCGCAATATTCATATCGCAGGATCTGAAATGCAGAGTCGGGATTATAACAGGTACAATTGTAGAGTCATTTCAGTTCATCCTAAAGACCTGTGACTGTGCATTCATTTTTAAGGGCAGATGTTTTATCCCTTTTTCAGGTCTTTTTTGTCTCCAGAATGTGTCTGTAAAGTTTAGCTCAAAACACCATCAGATTATTTATTATACCTTTATTTATATTGGAAATTTCTGCTCTGAACACAATGTAGTTGTTTTTGTTGCCTGTGCCTTTAATGCTAGTTCTCCCCGCCCACTGTTCCCACGTGCCTGTCAGAGTGTGCCTAAATCTCCTCCTCGGCTGCGTCAGATAAACAGCACAGTCACAGACATGAAGGAAGCAGACCTCACGTAACTATTTTGAGAAATACTATAGCAAGAACTTTTCCAATAATTATTATTTGATGTATTTGTTGTGGAGTTGCAACGATGAGTCACACACAATGTTGTTACAAAGTTGACGCACACACACACACACACATAACGTTTTTGCACGGCAAATGTGACAGGATACATGTTAATATCCACTGCTGTAAGGATATGCGTTATGTTAAGGTACAAAATAAACCTGATTTAATGTCCACAAACCGGGATTGAAGCGTCTTCTTTTATAATTGTACTGACATGCAGCTGTGGTGGTAAAGATGGTAAAATCGCTGTAATTCATTACAAACATGCACTCTTTTAAAAATGTTTCAAACTTGTAAAACTCATTCTTGATCACATTTGATGATGATTGATGATCACAGAGAGCTGAACAGATCTTTTAATCACAGTTGCTTTGCTTGTTTATATAGTTAGACGCGTTACTACAGAGACAGGTTAATAAGTGGCTGTCAATCAATTTTGTGGGCGGGTAAGCCTCACTCCTGTGCCACATTGCGGTCGGCCTCAAAATGAGAGGGATTTGGATCCTATTTCAATGTCAAGAAATTAAAAAAAAAAAGAGACTTATTGTGTTTATATCACCCCAATATGACTGTTGACACACTAAACCTGCATACAGTTCTGTCCAAACAGCTTACAAAAAAGATGATTTTCATCATAGGTGCCCTTTAAAGGGTCACGAAACACCAAAACACATTTTTTAGCTGTTGACAGTCATATATGTGTCCCACACTGCTATAAACACTATTAGGACACATATATTTCACTAAAAAGTAAAAAAAATTGGTTGTTTTTGAGTTAATTCGATCAAATTCTTTCTTCCGGTTTAAAACTAATTTTTGAAGCTGCTTTACAGCCATGAGATCCTTGGGTGTATTCCAGCGTGGATAGTGGCTGTCTGTACCAGCCAGTACATTGTGACGTCTATGAGTGTGCAGCATTAATTCATGAGAAAGACTTGATTCAAACCAATCAGCGCACTCTATTGTGAATGAGGTGCAACTTCAATATGCATGATAGCTTTGAAGATGGCAGATGGCAAAAAGACGCCACGTTGTGTTGCCAAAACAAGTGAAAGTACAAGAATTGTTTGGAGTCAGTGTTGTGTTTATTATTGTATATTCCCGTTATGAGAGCGCAGCTGGACTCACCTTTGGACTAGTGCACGCGACAGAAATGCGTTTGTAAAGAAATTTTTTTTACCTGAGAGATTTTTGCATCTGGAAATGGTGAAATCTGGATTTACCTTCATGTAGGATTTTCACTGCATTTTGTGACAGGATAGTCTATACACACACAGCTTTCTGACTTTTTAAATGCGCGGTTTTCCACCAAGGCAACCCAGGGGGCTGAAATATAATTGGCTAAAGTGGCAGTGGGCGGGTTAAAACCAAAACCAAAACAAAGACAGCATTCTAGCACGTAACTCAGATTTTCAAAGCAGAATATCTGACTTCAGCATTGTTTTTCAGATAAACAAGAATGTTCACTTGGCATGTTTCTTAAGTATCTGCAAACATATTATGGCATTTTTATCCTTTACAAGAGTCAAAAACTTACATACAGCACCTTTAAGCTTTATCATGTATGCAGTAAATATACAATTTTAAAAACTCTGATATCTTACTGATGAACTGTGTAATTCAATTTGACTGAAACGAGAGAAGGAAGAACACTGTAACAGCAGAGACTGAAGACGGCTATGATTACATCTGCCACATTATTGCTTTTTCCGGTGAACTCTGGGTTTAATGTGCTACCTGACATAAACATTTCACACACTTACTCACTCACTCACAAACACACAAACACACACACACACACACACACACACACACACACACGAGTTACTCAAAAGGTTTAAAATAACCTAGTGACTGAGTACTGTTGTATCCAGGCAACAGGAGAGCAGTGGGGGCTTCTAGAGGTGGTTGTTGTATTTGTGCGTAGTTGAAACACACAGTGACCTTGTGTTCCTAGTTCAGCTTTGGCAAACATCTGTATGATACATGATAAGTCTGTTTACGTTGATAATGAATAACATATAATCAAGCATGTGGGATGTGTGTGTGTGTGTGTGTGTGTGTGTGTGTTTGTTTGTGGACAAAGGTAATATTGCATGACATTATTAGGGTATTTGCTGAGAATGAACTGTGCCTGTTGACAGTGTTGTTATTTGCACATGCTCTCTGTGTTGCTTTAGCGCCGATTCACTAAAGGAATTATGCAAATCAGGTAACAGCACTAACGCTGCCACAAAATCTGCCACGTCTCTTCACCACTGCAATCCAGACACCTGAATCAGCTCTTTACAAATGCCATGCATGTATACATATATGAATACATCTCCATTTTGTTAAATGAGTAAATCCCGCCATGATCAACAGGCAGTGTGCACAGACACCTCTTCCAAATGAAATTCTGTTTACCAATTTCTGTAAAGCGGTTAATTTCACTAGACAAATAGAGCTTTGAGGTTTGTAGATTTTAAAACGTTGGCTAAAAAATATTTTTTATAGCCACGGGTTCCTTTAGGAAGATTGTATGGATTTTTAGATTCATGACTTTACATTTAAGATTAACCTAAGCTCTGGGCTTAACATTATTTGATGAGAACATTTCAGCAGGTCAAAATTAATTTTCTTAGCTTATATCAATCATTGCCTATTATAAGTATGTTTTTTATTGGTTTATCTCCACCAAAAGGTGTAAATACAGAGCCTCTTGAGTACTATCAAAGTGGTTTGTTTAAATACATCAATAATTTGCCAGTTCAACCAATTGCACGAGTGTGACTTCTGTAGCAGGCTGGGCAAAGAGGGTGTTTAGTTGATGTGAGACGATGACTTGAGAAAAAAAATTCACAAGTGCCAGTCAAAATTTGCCAGCTTGCCAAAATGCCCAGACACAGACAACAGAGTATATTACAAGGTCAAACATTGGTGGAACTTTAACAAGATCAAGGGTTTTGATGTAATGTTCGCTGAACTCACAGTATTTTTTGTTTGTTTTTTTGGACAGGTAAGCTGAGCTAAATGTTTCTGAAAAACATCAGCTCTGTCAAACCTATGTAAAAGTCAAATAATGTAAGCATAAGAAGCCAAGGGGCCTATATGATTAACTGCTGCTTCCATACTTTTGCATAAGACTGTGCGATATGTGATAGTATGCTAATAACGTGATATTCAATACACAACACAATGTTACAAAAATGCTAATTATTTCAGGCAAAAGAAAGCCTAAGCCATGTTTTACTGTTGATTAAAACCAAATCAGACCTTTTAATAATGTAAACAAACAAAAATAAATGTCACCAAAACTTTGCCGCACTGGTTTTATCAACCTGAAAACATAAAGAACACAATAAGGAAAACAAAGATTTAGTATTCATACTAAAATCTTTACGGATTTTGTTCACAAGGAAACCTGTATGTCCAGTCTGCCTGGTTTCAGAGATGCACATTGAAATTTAACTAAACTTTCAAAGGATGTGCTAATGGGAAGCACACAAAGAACCTTTTTAATTAAATCACTCTTATTTAAAACAATTACGATATGTACACTACCTGACAAATGTCTTGTCGCCTATCCAATTTTTAGGAACAACAAATAATATCTTTGACTTCTAGTTGATCATTTGGTATCAGAAGTGGCTTATATGAAAGGCAAAGGCCTCTAGATTATGCTGAATTTACCAAAATAAAATATGATCATGCCTTGATTTTTAATTATTTAATTAGGACAGTAAGGTCTGACTTTGCTTAGACAAAAGTCTTGTCACTTAACAGAAATTATGTACAGTATAGAATATAAAGTCATGGTGCAGTGGAAAAAGAATTAATATTGTGTGACTCTTATTAATAAAACGTATTAATAAAGACATCTGGAATGGCAAAGAAAGCAGAGAGAGCTGCCCGAGTTCATCAAGATTCTTTGGATTCATTTTCAATGCCTCCTCCATCTTACCCCAGATATGCTCAATAATGTTTATAACTGGTGACTGGGCTGGCCAATCCTTGAGCACCTTGACCATCTTTGCTTTCAGGAACTTTCAAATGGAGGCTGAAGTATGAGAGGGAGCGCTATCCTGCTGAAGAATTTGCCCTCTCCTGTGGTTTGTAATGTAATGGGCAGCACAAATGTCTTGATACCTCAGAATTTTGATCTTACCATCCACCCTGCAGATCTTTTGCACGCCCCCATACGGAACGTAACCCCAAACTATGATTTCTGTGAGAATCTTGGGTCCATGCGAGTTCTAATGGGTCTTTTGAAGTATTTGTGATAACTGAGATGCAGTTCAACAGATGATTCATCTGAAAAATCTACCTTCTGCCACTTTTTTAAATGATCAAGTAGAAGTCAAGTTATTATTTGTTGCTCTTACAAATGGGATCGACAAGACTTTTGTCAGGTAGTGTAAATCATTATATGCACATTTTGATAACTTTAATATTGCACATTTAACATGCTGTCTGAATTTTTCTTCTTCCCACTTATGAAGTCATGATTATGAGTTCATTCATGCACTTTTATGTCACAAAGAATAAAATGTAGCATCTCAGTAGCTAAACATTAACCTTGTTAGATATTCAGATTGGTTATGATTCTAAATTTTTGGTCAAATATATGCTAATGTGACTGTTTATAAAATGTAAAAATATGCTTCAAATGATTGCTCATATAGCTTTGTATATCAACATGACTGCATTGCCACAGGCCAAGTAGCATAGCTAATCACAGTTGAGCTGACAAACAGCCATATCACAGTGTTATTAGTGCGGTATTGGCTACACAGACTTTTAATTTTTAGCCAGGCAGCCCAAGTCTCTGCATTACAAAGTTTTCACATTTTATCTAATTTCTTAAAAAATCAGCGATCTTCATTTCCTATTAGATATACGATTTAAAGTGGGTCTCAGACCGGACAAGAAGCACTGCATTAAATCCCATTTCCCCCTGTCATGTCTTTAAAATTCATTAATTCATTCTTTTTCTTTGAATCTGGGGTCGCCACAGCGGAATGAACCGCCAACCTATCCAGCTTATGTTTTACGCAGCGGATGCCCTTCCAGCTGCAACCCATTACAGGAAAACATTCATTCACACACACACACACACACTATGGTCAATTTAAGCATACCAAATTCACCCTTTAGCACATGTCTTTGAACCTGTGGGGGAAACTGGAGCACCCGGAGGAAACCCACACAAACACGGGGAGAACTTGCAAATTCCACACAGAAATGTGCCAACTGACCCAGCCGAGGCTAAAACTATCGACCTTCTTGCTGTAAGGCAATTGTGCTACCCACTGCGCCAGCGCGTAGCCCATGTCTTTAAAATATGAAAGTTAATTTTACCACAGTATTTTTAAAAGAATTTCTGCGCTAGCCTGTTGCTACTGACGGTACTAGTGGTCTTTTATCTCGTTTTACACTTGATCAACTAAATGAATGCTTAAGTCTATTTAACTGAATGTATTGTACTGTAATTACATTACAATATTGATGATGTAAAAACAACTTTGTAAATTTTTAAATAGTCACATTAAGCTTTCACCAGAAGTTTATTGTT
Organism: Danio tinwini; assembly: GCA_903798205.1. Taxonomy (NCBI): domain Eukaryota; kingdom Metazoa; phylum Chordata; class Actinopteri; order Cypriniformes; family Danionidae; genus Danio; species Danio tinwini. Next base: position 3,041,290 of record CAIGQZ010032312.1, on the reverse strand, counting down.
GGCTTTAAAACTCTAGCGGTGCATAGAGCACATTGCATTTATACAACTGTTTAATGACACAAGTGTGTAAATAAAAAGAAATGTCTGTTTTGCCACATTCAATCTCAAGTTGTCAGTTTTAACAGTTGACGTCAAAAATAATCTCTTAGTAAAGAAAATGAATGCATTTACTCAGGGTTATAATGCAAAAATGAATGTGAATTGCAAAGCAAATGCTAAATTACAAGTAAAGTATATTATACTGTTATACTGTGGCATTATAATACTACGCGAGAGAAAAATAAATCAACAGAGAAAGTAAGATTTACCTTTATCATGTTTGAACACATCAGACTTCACAACAATTTCATCTTAATAATGTCATTGTAATAAAAGCTTTAGTTTAAATGTCCACCAAGGAAAATGATGTACCATTTCAAAAATTATGAGATTTCACACCACTGGTTTTGTTCCCTTTAAATACAGAAGTCTTCAGAACTGATTCATATCGCATAGCTGTAAAAGGCTCTCAGCCAATTAGATTTGACAACCATAAATTTGTATAAATATATGTTATTGAAGGTATTAAAGTGATTGACCCCCCCCCCCCCCAAAAAATAAATAAATTATTCCCAATAAATATGACTTCAGGCTACAGGCTACAGGGTGGCGCAGTGGGTAGCGCTGTCGCCACACAGCAAGAAAATCACTGGTTTAAGCCTCGGCTGATCAGTGGCGTTTCTGTGTGGAGTTTGCATGTTCTCCCCATGTTCGCGTGGGTTTCCTCCGGGTGCTCCGGTTTCCCCCACAAGTCCAAAGACATGTGGTATAGGTAAATTGGGTAAGCTAAATTGTCCATAGTGTATGTGTGTGAATGAGTGTGTATGGATGTTTTCCAGTGATGGGTTGCAGCTGGAAGGGCATCCATTGCGTAAAACATATGCTGGATAAGTTGGCGGTTCATTCTGCTGTGGCGATCCCTGATTAATAAAGGGACTAAGCCGAAAAAAAAATGAATGATTGAATGAATGAATAAAAATGACTTTAGAGGCTTTTCATATCTAATTTCTGACAAGGAAACATTTATTTACTTATTTTGAAGGAATGTGAAGGCAGTATTAGCAGTCTGTCTGTTTATTATGTTGTTCATTGTGATTTTCTGCTGTTCTTGAGTTTATATATTTTCTTACAAATACAATACAAACGAAATACAATTCATTTGGATCTTTCTCTGCCACATTTCTTAGTTTGATGTTACACATTAACAAAAGCTATATCTAAAATCAAACCACTGTCACTAAGATATCAGTTGACATGCTTGATGAAAAAGACCAAATATAGAGGCTTTAAAATGTAGAACTTCAGAATTTGTAACTAAATGTGTGTAATTTACAATGTAAAACAAAATATTAAAGTCTCTTCAAATCATGCCAAGCACAGACCTTATTTTACTCACAAATCGAAGAAAACCCCTTTAGGAAAGTCCCAAGGGAAGCCATGGTGATTAGTCTTCCGGGTTGGTCCACAAATTGATTTCATGACTGAACAGTTCTATAGCAGAGTTTTGTGAATAGGAGGCAATCAATAATGAGCCTAATTTGCATAGAAATGAGGCATGTTTGTGCTGAAAATAATGACAGTGACTTTATTTAAATATGCTGCAATGATTCTCCAGTGCATTTAGCACCTGGTTAAGCTATTGGCTGTTTTTTGTGCAGGAATACTGTGCATTTCCTTGATTCAAATGCTAAATGAATTCACTCTGATGCACTCATTTATTTGTCTTGTACTGTTCTGGTCATGGAGATCTGTAAGTGATTGCAGTAATGGTTTAGAGTTCTTTTCTGATGTTAACATGATAGCTTGATAATGATTGGATATGGCAAATATGATAGAGTGTCTCCACTCGCATGTGAAATATGGTGCAGTCAGTGCTCGGCCAACACTTAAATCACAAATGAGGATCTTTCAGTGAACTTCAAACAGATTATCAGAACAATCCTGAGGGAATCAGGGAGCCGTAAGTAAAATTACTACACCCGAGGCACTGGAAATGTCAAAGTATAACCCTATTACAAACCAAGCAGAGCACCGCAACAGGATTACACCGCCGATCATCACGTTTCTCAAACTTTCCCAGCAATATCCTCCAGAGCTCCTAAATCACAAATCATCTGCCGTTCATCTTCGTGACATCCTGAACAACCTTACAGAATATTACAGCATTTTATCACCATTGCAACTCCACTGGCAATGCAGATACGAGAAAAAGAAAAAAATAATAATAATGAAATATTTACCTCACCCTGAAAAAGTTGGCAGCAGTACTCATGAACTCAGTTTAGATTATTGTGCTTTTTAAACAGCAGGAAAAAAGCCAACCTGAGTCTGAGCTGTACATGTAGACGAACTTATTCCATTTGTAGTGCTCGACGAGGGCAATCAGAGCATCCTGGAGCTCAGGTCTCAGCTGGATCACAAACTGGTTGTTGGTGTCGATGGGGAAGCTTGGCGTGACGAAACATACATGCAAAGCGCCGCAGAACGACATCAGCATGTTCATGGTCTTCCTGTCATACAGGCCGATGATGGCATAGACTCCTTTGGAGAACTGCGAACAAACTGGGAAAAACACAGGAAAAGAAATGTAAGACTAATGGATTAAATATGACATTTGCTTAATTCAAAACTATTTGTTCATGCAGAAAGAAAGAATATATACAAGTAGTATTTATAAAGGATCCCTTTAGACATTCTGTTGACTCTTTAAGTAATTCTAATGTCAGATAGCAGGTTAAAAGAAAAGTTTACCAAAAAATGCTGCCATCATTATAACACTCAGCACCCCAATATTGACTTCAAAATAAAACTGAAGTAAACTTAAAAGCCATTTTGAGTTTAATATGCGAATTGATGCATTAAAGGGAGAGTTTACCCAAACTGAGTTTCTTTTTTCTGTTGAACACAAATTAAGATCATTTGAAAAAAAATTGAAACCTGTAACCACTATATATTTTTCCTACTAGGGAAATCTCATTTACCCATTTATAACATTCTTCAAAATATCTTCTTTTGTGTTCAACAGGAAAAGAAACTCGTAAAGGTTTGGAACCACTTGAGGGTGAGTAAACAGTGAGTCATTTTTCATTTTTGAGTAAACTATCCCTTTAATATACATTTAATATCTAAACTGAAGTGACAGAACAAATAGACAAAGAAAAAATATAATACAAATAAAAATTTTATATATATTAAATAACTGGCTTCACAGTGACAAAATCTATTTAAATAAAAAAAAAGTAATTTATTTTTACATTGTTAATACATCTTGGAAGTCAGCGAATAACTTTAGAAAAACCTCAAAAAGAATGGGTATAGTGTAGATGATGTCGCATCAAAAGCCTGAAAACCCATGAGGAAAATTTACATTTATTCATAAAAAAAAAAAAAAAATTGTAGGTTTTCTTACTGCAAACAAAGCAAAACCACTGACAAAATACACAAAAGTACTTGGGTACAGAGTTACTTTTAAAAAAAAAAAGCACTATCAGGATTTTTGTGTGGAAGACATGTAGTGAAACGTTAATGATTATTAAAAGCATTTACCTTCACTCACTCAATACTCTGGCATATGTTTTATGCAGCAGATGCCCTTCCAGCTGCAACCCAGCCCTGGGAAACACCCATACACTCTCACATTCACACACACTCATACACTATGGTCAATTTAGTTCATCCAATTCACCTGTATCTTATGTCTTTGAAATGTAGGAGAAACCCACCCAAAGACAGGGAGAACATGCAAATTCTAATAAAATACCTCCTGGCCCAGCCGGGTTTTGAACCAGTGACATTTTTGCTGTAAGGCAAGAGTGCTAACCAATGACCTCCCATTCAATTATGCAATATTATTTACTAAGGTTTGCAGTGGTCAGTTTACTGGCATTAAAGTCATTTTTTAATCCCCCAAAAAATGATGTGCTAACTCATATTACATCTCAGCTCATTATCTTCATAAACTGCTTGTTTGCAACATACTGTAAAGCCTGGTTTATACTTCTGCATTGAGTGATCGGCGTGACCCACAATGCCTGCCTTGTGCATAGTCATGCATTTATACTTCTGCGTGCTGTTTGTGTTGCTCTGCAATAACCACCGTGCCACTGTGTTGCCTGATCATGGAAAGAGGAGGGGGGGTCCAAAAACTAAGATATGGAATGAAGTTTAGGCAGGATATTTATAGTAGTTTTAGAATGATTTGATAGGCTAGCTAATGATTAGCGGATGATTAAGGACCCGCTGTAGTCGATCATATTACATGCTCCTCTCGAAATTAGTTTGTGAAACGTCACTTATATTTTTTAAGGGGTTCTTCATCTTTATTTGGATGGAGAGCGGAGAAGGGTCAGCAAAGGACCTCAAGCCAGAAATCGAACTCGGGTCATTGTGAGCACCATGGTGCTATATGTCGGCACACTTAACCACTAGGCTATTGGTGCCGACTGTAGCGTCAGCGTCAGCGTCTGCGTCTGCGTCAGCCATGGCGAGCCATGGGACCGCGCAAAGGCTGCGCCAGACCATAAACATGCGCTTGACGCAGAAGTTTAAATCAGCCTTAAACTGGACTGGTTTATGCACTGCGTGAGACATTATAAAAAATGAACAGCTTGATCTGCGCTATTAAATCACTCACATAAATTTTTCATCTGTGCTTTTACAGAACTTCACATGCAAATCTCACCCTTAATTTAAAAATTCTCCTTTTCCAGGACACAAGCAACTCTGAAATTAAGCATCAGCTCGTTACAGATATAAACACTCACTATGACCGTAGTTCTTCAATCAATACCAAGAGGTCGAAACAAGAAAGCAGGTGCTGGGGTTAGTCATATATATTATACATTATCTAAAATTCTGTCATGATCACCTCCTAAAGCAATTCCTCCTGAAAAAGCAAGACCTCAATATGTCCTGCCCTGCATTCTTCATTGTAATTACAATGACAGTAAAACCTCCACCCACCAATCATCTCTGCTCCAGCCCCCTCACAGCCAGCTAAACCCCATGTGCTCAAGAGGCACATGGCAATTGATTTTTATTGCAGTTCTCCAGTAGAGGACCTGTTTCATGTGTCTGTGCGTCCTCTGTTGCAGACGGTGTCAAATCAGGGTCTTCTCAGACAGAAAAAAAAACAACTTTTATTATTGAGTATTGAGTTTCACCTGCGACTGTATCCTATTCTGCAGTTATAATTATATCCACTGCTCTGTATTTTTAAACCCTTCCGCATTGCATACATTAATAATAATGCAGGCATAATTATAGCAGATTTGCAATAAAACACCTCTTTTACCACACATTTCAATCACAGTGGCCAAAACTTAAAAGTATTTCCAAGCTTAGACCTTTCATTTGTTCCAGCGAACATATAATTTCAGTAGATTTTCATACCATTTGCATTCAGACATGTTGGTTCCCTGCGGCTGTGAGCATGTGAATGAGGGATGTGCCACAGTTGTGACATACTTCAGCTCCAAATCTTTCCTTCGGGCGAGTAAACTTTCAAACCAGGCTCAGAAAACAACTCCGATAGTAGATAGCTTTCTCTCCTCCTCATCTACTACAGCAGGCACAATTTAAGCCATAATAATCACTGATAGAGAGGACAGACGAAGCGCACTGTCACTCAGAGATGTCTATCTCTTAAAACAGACGATAAAGAGGCCGAACAATGCATTTATCTCAATCATTTGGAAAGATAACGAGCAATTCCTGTGTGCACATCTTCTTTATCAGGGTTCTTCATGCCTACCGCAGATTTAATAAATAAATAAAGGAGGAGGAGGGGGAGGTGGAAAAAAGAACAACTCATTTTTATGCAGTGCTGGTGGAAAGGAGTATCGGGGTTTGAATCTCGGGTGGAGAGAGATGAGCATGAATGTATAGTCAGGGCTGGGGAGGAGAAAACAAGTTCTCCGCCTGAGGTGATCTCCACGATGCTGAATGATGTTTGTGACAGGTGGGTCCAGCGTGAGTGATCGCGTCTGATCTTCAGTCACTGCAGTGAAGATGAGAGGAGCTCGGCTGCATCAATCTGTTCCAGCGGCCTCTGTTCTCCTTGCCTTTGGTTACTGAGCAGCTGAGGTAAAAAAAAAAAAAGGGGGGGGGGGGGGGGGGGATGGAGGGGGGGGGGGGGGGGGGGGGGGTGTTTGAACTGATGTGCAGTCCTGAGGGAGTTATGCCATGGCTGAGAAACCAAAAATGGTGACAGGGGTCATATATGCCAGGCAGCCAGGGTCAATCAGAGATGCGGAGTTGTACTTTCCAACTAATATTAGCTGTACTGTAGCTTAATGGATTGTTTGGCTACAAATTAGTTACATACTCTTGTGTCAATCTGACTCTTTCTTTTTTGTGTGAATACAGTCCAGCTTTCACCTTCTGTTTTCATACGTATAAAAGTGGATGGTTATTTTTACTGACAAGCTTTCAAAAGGACAAAAATAAAGCAGCAGTGGTCCATATGACTCATGCACTATTTTCCAAGTCTTCTAAAAAGACGATACCATTGGAAAAGTAAAATAGGCAACTGGTAGATAGGATTTTCTCTCATATCGGATCATTAAAAGTAACATTTAATGGGTGCAGAAGGGTTAATTCTCAGAATTATTTTGACTAAAAACCAGCAAATTTTCCAATTATTTATTTGAACAGTTCTATTTAGTTGTAAATTTGTGGTTGTGGCTCAATCAGCTCCCTCGCTCCCAATGTTGTGAATCAGTAGGTTGTGTGGACAAATGAAGGCACTGATAGGACAGTAAGGAGCTTGGTTCACTACACATTGGGACACTGATGGTCAGTGGTGGTTCTAGACCACACTGAATGGGGGGGGGGGGGGGGTACTCGTGCTTTTAGGGGTCACACTTTGCTGTTTTTCTTATTTTAAGAATTGTTTCATGCAGTTTTTCATGTCATTTACTACTTATTATTTAATATGTCACTCTGCAGTCTCTAGATGTACACTAATAATTTAATTTTGATATGTAACATTTGAATAAATATCATTTAGTCAGTAAAACAAGCTGTTATATTAGCATGACATTATTATTATTTTGACTACTACTATTAGTAGTAGTATTAAACTGTCCTTTAATGGCTGCTTATTTTGAAAGGTTATAATTATCAGTGCCTCCTATTTCAACTTAAAATCACTAATCTTTAACTAGAAAATGTTTAATATAAATGGTTTAAGCACACTATAAACATGTCAAAAATTAAATAAGTGAGTAAATACTCCAAATTGTTCAGTGCATTTAGCGTACAGAAGACGACGTAACTGGATGATTGGTAACTCACTGTCAGGCATTTTGAAGCTTAATTCACAATTTTTGACTCATTTAATGTTACACTAATCCTGTAAACAGATGCATTGAGGTTTGTGCATGCACAATGTTGCCATGTCTACCTGTTAAAGCATCTGTGGGCTGTTCTTTAGGCCCAGCTCATATATCAATTAAAGTTAATTACAATTAAATTATTAGTTAATAAGGAAGTTATATGCGGATAGTGATATACTGGTATTATTTAATATATAAATCATTTGGATTTTTCTTGGTATATAACAGCCTTTTCTGTGTTTTCGCCTAAGATCTGGCAACACGAAAGTCATGGTTTGTACCTCTCTTTCTGCTATTTCTTACTTTGAGCAGTTGGGTAATGCATGCATACAAAACATCTGTTGTTCAGTATAGTTAATAAAAACTTCATGCAGTTTTTGTAAGATATTTAATGCTTCTGAAAGATGTCTCTTACACTCAGCAAGGTTGTTTTATTTTAAAATAAAAATGCAAAATATAAATGTGTCTCACTCTTTTCCTCTCCTTAAGCCCCGCCCTAATTACGCCAGCGATGTGCTCAGAGGATTGGCTAAAGTGGCCCAGGGCTTCTTTTGAAAAGTGAAACAGGCATGGAGCTAAGGAGAGCGAGTTGGTTGACTTGGTTGTTTGGCGATTGATGTTATAGAAAAATATAGTTGCAAATGTTATTTTTGATTGTTTATTCACCTTTTGGTGTGTGTTAAGTTTGACTTTTGTTTGTTGTTTATCCATCTGTATTTCTCCCCCTTGTTATTTTGATTTTGGTTTGTTTGTTGTTATTGTAAATACTGTACTTTGTATATACAGAGTGAGAAGCAGTAGGGGTTGGGCTACACTTTTCTTTTTTGTAAATATTTTCTCTTGTTTTTATATATAGTCAGGGAGACAGGAGTAGTTTCATATTTTTATTTCTGTTATTTTGTTATATATATTTAGTTCATTTTCGATTTAGACAGGGGATATAATTTTGTTCATTATTTTTCTGTGGGTCCTCTCCAAGATATTTGGCTTCCCATTTTGGGTATTTAAAAAAGAAAAAGAAAAAAGACAAATAAACAGACCCAATTCCAAAGGTTTCTTAAAAGTGATTTTGTTACATCCTTGACACCCTAGACCAGGGTCGTAACAATATAATATCCTAAAATATAGTTACAATTTGAAAATTCTGTTTTCTAGTTGGCTAGAATCATTGTTCCAGTTTTCAATGTCCGATGATACTTCAGAAATGTTTTAAATGTCTTCCTGTCACTTTTTGATCAATTGAATGCATCCTTGGTCAATAAAATGATAGTATGGACTGCTTTTATAATGCTGCGTTTTTTCCTTTTTACTTCAAAGCATTTTCCACTGAAGTTTGTATGTTTTGCCTAAAATTTCTTTGCATGAAAATAATTCAGGATTAAAATGATAAGAATGAGTCTCTTTTTTTCCCTCAAAAATGTGATTTGTTACAAAAAAATTCAATACAGTAGCAGCTCATGAGCAAATCCTGTAGCATTAGGGCCCAGCGCTTTCCTCGCAGAGAAAATACCTAGATCATTTCAGAGATTACAACCAAGCGGGCTCTTTTTGTCACCTAACAGAATCAGATTTTGTCCCTGGTGTCCTCTAAGCGTCTTGTAGCCTCAGTCTTTCCAAGATGATATTTCTGATAAGGCAAATTTTTATCACTGTATCATTCCAGCCCAGTGAAGGTCGTCCCACAGACACATATCCCAAAATCATCACTGCTAACCTTACAGCTGCCTGAGCCATTCCCTCTGAACTGCATCCAGATCCTCACAGCTAACGAAGCTAGTATCATCTATCATCAACACTGAAGCTTCCTGAAATCAAAAAAAGCCATTTCGCAATATTTCGCAATGCTTCATTATGAATCCATCTAATGCCTGGAAGTCTTTGCTAATGGTCATTGAGCTGATGCTAACATGTATTTATGGAGCCAGTCTCAAAAATAATACATTTACAAAGTATAATTCATAAATCCACAACACATTTAACATTTACAAAATTTAATTTTCGAATTTAATTCGTAAATTCAAAACCCGATTCAAAAATAAATAAATCCAATTCATCAATTCAAAACACGATTAAAAAATACACAAATCCAATTCGTAAATTCAAAACCCGATTCAAATATAAATAAATCCAATTCATCAATTCAAAACACGATTCAAAAATACACAAATCCAATTTGTAAATTCAAAACACGATTCAAAAATACACAAATCCAATTTGTAAATTCAAAACACGATTCAAAAATACACAAATCCAATTTGTAAATTCAAAACA
>CAIGQZ010032312.1:3007202-3031633 GCA_903798205.1 Danio tinwini | reverse complement strand
AAAACACGATTCAAAAATACACAAATCCAATTTGTAAATTCAAAACATGATTCAAAATACACAAATCCAATTCGTAAATTCAAAACATGATTCAAAAATCCATAAATCCAATTCGAAAATTCAAAACACGATTCAAAAATACACAAATCCAATTCGTAAATTCAAAACACGATTTAAAAATACACAAATCCAACTCGTAATTGAAAACATGATTCATAAATACAAAAAAAATCTATTTTGTAAATTCAAAACACGATTTAAAAATACGCAAATTGAATTCAAAATTTAAAACACGATTCAGAAATACACAAATCTAATTCATAAATTCAAAACACGATTCAGAAATACACAAATCCACTTCATAAATTCAAAACATGATTCAAAAATATACAAATCCAATTCGTGAATTCAAAACACGATTTAAAAATACAAAAAAAAACTATTTTGCAAATTCAAAACATGTTTTAAAAATACACAAATTAAATTTGTAAATTTAAAACACGATTCAATAATACACTAATCCAATTCACAAAATCAAAATACACTTCAAAAATATACACAACTCAAATCCAACACAAGTCAAAACACGATTCAAAATTACGCAAATTTAATTCGTAAAATTAAAACACGATTCAAACTACACAAATTCTATTTATTTGGTGAAAATATGTATGATTTTTACTTTTAAAATCACAAATTGGGTTTACAAATTGGATTTTGTAAATGTAAATTGTGCTACACATGTATGAATCTTATTTTGTAAATGTATTTTTTTTGAGACTGATCTGACTCCATATGACTGTGATAGCTATCCTTGCCATTTTTTAAGCAAGCTTTCATATCAAGGCTTTTATTGTCTTAAAGTCTTCTATCACTTGTATATTAAGACAACCACACAGGTAAAAGCTCTTCAGTGGTCTATGTGAGATCCACAGGGAAGACACACAAAACAGTGTTTATTCCTGAACCCACTCTGACGTGAGCTTCAATGGGTCTCTTTGGAGCCGCCTGATTGACATGCTGTGGACATTTGGCCCGACTGCATGTCAGCGTGATGAAAGGACTGATACGTGCTGAAAGGAGGACCACGGGGCCGAATGGGACTAATGCCATGAACAGACTGTCATAAAGGCTTGCGATATGGCAAAAGCAGAAACGGATTCTTAAAATAATTCACGTATGGTAAAAAAAAATGAATCACAAGAGCCTGTTTGCCAAGTTTAAAGTGATGTGATGATGAGGTTTTATTCAACTAGAAAGGCGAGAGGAGAAACAGTCACCGCCATCATGACAGATGTCGACTGGTTATTTCACTTGTCACTGGGAGGTCGACGTACTGTATGTAACTTGCTATTCATCAGTGCAGCTGACAACTCTACTTCAACTTTAAATCAAAGGTGCGTGCAATTCCTCAACCTTAATATTGTGTAGCAATTTCAGTGTGGTCTGATATTCTGTTTGAAAACATCTAAGGGCCCAGCCAATTCTGATAAACTGTTTACTGTGAAATGCTGTCATGCATTTTCAATGAAGGTTGAAATGTGGCATTCCAACAACACTGCTTGAAAACAATATTAAATAGAGATCATTCATTCGAAAATGAAATGACTGGCATCCTTTACTCACCTAAAGCATACAGTTGAAGTCAGAATTATTAGCCCCCCTTTGAATTTGTTTTTCTTTTTTAAATATTTACCAAGTTATGTTTAACAGAGCAAAGAAATTTTAATATTTTCTCTTCTGTGAAAAGTCTTATTTATTTTATTTTGGCTAGAATAAAATTTTAATTTTTTAAGAAATCATTTTAAGGTCAAAATGATTAGCCCCTTTAAGATATTCTTTTTTCCGATAGTCTACAGAACAAACCATTTTTATACAATAACTTGCCCAATTACCTTAACCTGCCTAGTTAACCTAATTAACCTAGTTAAGCCTTTAAATGTCACTTTAAGCTGTATAGAAGTGTCTGGATAAATATCTAGTAAAACATTATTTACTGTCATCATGCCAAAGAAAAAAAAATCTGATATTACAAATGAGGTATAAAAACTATTATATGTTTAGAAATGTGTTGATAAAATCTCTCCTTTAAACAGAAATTGGGGAAAAAATAAACAGGGGAGCTAATAAATCAGGGGGCTAATAATTCTGATTTCACTTGTATGTGTTTTTTTGTTTCTTCTGCTATAATCTTAACACAAAAGTTAATTATTTCTATGAGTAACATTTTAAAAAAATCACTTTCACAAAAGAAACAAAAATGTAAAAATATTTTTTTTCAGGTTTGAAATTTGTAAGTCGTGCTCATTTATAGTTTATTTTCTTGGTTGGTCCAGGTCAGGCCAGGTCAAAAAAAATTTTTTAATGATATATTTTTAGTATGTTTAGTTAGCATTCACACTCTTACGAGCAAATCTAAAAGTATAAAACGATATAACTTTTTTTTACTATAACACATTTAGGAACACAATATCCAAAACAATTATTGGCTAATAAACATTTTGTGATGGGGGATTGCAGACACTTATTTTTAGTTCAATATGGTACTGCTGACAGCTGTATATCAGTATGGATATCATATTGTTATTATTTGTAATGATATTAATACTGACACTATTACTTATACTACTTCCTGAGAATGAGAACAGGATCATTATACTTTAAAAGTATAATGTATATTATACATTATACATTTTATAATAATTCACCCCAAAATAAAAATGCTGCTATTTTCAACACAAAACAAGATATGTTGAAGAAAGCTGATTGCTGGCACCCACTGACTTCCATAGTAGGAAATCATATGGAAGTCTATGGGTACAAGCAATCAGCTTTCTCCAAAATATCTTCTTTTGTGTTCAACAGAACAAAAAACTAATAAAGGTTTAAAAACACACAAGAGTAAAAGATGAGGTCATTTTTGTTTTTTCATCTCTTTAAAGGGCATCTATGATGAAAATCATATCATCTTTTCTAAGCTGTTTGGACAGAACTGTGTGTATGTATAGTGTGTCCACTGTCATATTGGAGTGATATAAAACCAACAAGTCTCTTTTTTAAAAATGTACATTTAAAATAGAATCCAAATTTTGAGGCCCACCGCAACTTGAAGTAGGAGTGCGGTTTTTCCCGCCCACTGAATTGATTGACAGATGCCATGTTTGTATAATAACATGTAAACACATGTCCACAGAAAATTTATTTATTTTTTTGCAAATAAACTAAGATTAAAATATTTGTTACAGTTCTCTGCGATTTTTATACATTTTATAAGTTTAAAACATTTTTAAAACAGCATGTTGTAATAAAGTAAAATCGCTATATAATTCCTAACCAATATAATCATCACAGCCGCATGGTGTCAGTAAACGCGCATATGTGTGTGTGTCTGTGTGTGTGTGTGTGTGTGTGTGTACTGCAAATGGCATTTGTGTGAGACTCATCATTTCAGAGAGGCTTGAATAAACTCCACCACAAATACATGAAATAAACTTACTTGGTATTTTTGACAAATGAGCTGTATTTCAGCTTCATCTGAGTCTGTCTCTGTCACTGTGCTGTTTATCTGACACAACACATGATGAGAAGCAGACACACACATCGGAGCGGTGGGAGGAGAGAAGTAGCTCATTTTTAATTTTTCAGCCACAGGCTACAAAAACAGCTACAATGTATTCAGACACCAAAATGGGCAACTTCTGGAGGCTTGTAATAAATTATCGGATGGGTATTTTGAGCTGAAACTTTACAGACACATTCTGGAGACACCAAGGGCCTGTCTTTCATCTTTTAAAAGGGGCAAAATAGGTGTCCTTTAAGGCATCTTATTAAATTCATAATTTACAGAAATATTTGTTAAAATAATATATCATTGCTAAAATAATTTATTATAGCATAATTTAAAAAAAATAACAAAAATGCCAACATGCTAACACAATGTGAAATACTGCACTAACAGGGCAATCACACCAGAATTACAACCAAATCAAACCTTACAACGGTAATCACATCCTGGATGATGACATAAAGCTCATATTTCCACATATAAACACACTACATCATGGGTAGAGTAAATCAATTTATGTGGGAGTATGATGCCAATAGACCTTCACTAGTCAACTTCCCTGTCTTGAGGAAATGATCACTATTAAGGGGACAAAAATATTCTACGTTCTGTCTGCTGCAATCTAATCTTGACACTACAGTCCATTCAAAATCACACTATGCAGTGACTTGCCATGTTGATTAAAGGCCACTATTATCAGTGCAAGTTAAACTCTCCTTTATGTGGTAATCTAGGGAAAAATGTTTCCTCCCAGAAGAACACCTGTCCTACTTCAGCTAAATATTGTCAATTCCCTCCCACGCAAGTGGGTTTTTCACTATACATCCCTTTGTGGCTCTACTCCCACATGCATACATCAAAACCCCAGAAAATAATCACTCTGGCTATGATGCAATGAATAATAGATTAAATGAATCTATTTGAGCTGTGCTAAACGGTTACTATAACTCTTCAGAGTTCTGGAACCAGTTCAGGCACATATCTAAGAAAATAAGAGTCTGCACTGTTCTGTTTGTGTCATTTCTGCCAAGTATTTTACTGTATTTTACAAAGCATGTTAAATAAGAAAAGAGATAATATTTCTCAGTAATGGGAACATGTCTAAATAAAAAAATATATAAAGCTTTTGCATGTGTTACACTACAATAAAGGGTAAAAGATGACAGGCTGTATTTTCCTCTTTACTCTTTACTCTTTTTTTTTGGTTATCTGGCAATTAAAAAAATGCAAAGTCTTACGCAATACAAGACAGGGTTAACATAATAATAAAATCCTGCCACAGTATATGGTCAGAACCATAAGTGACCACACTGCATCTGTAGTAGACACTAATCTGTCCTGATGTAAACCCAGACGGAAGCAAAGGACCGCCTACTCACCTGTCAATCAACCATTATATTTTAACAGTGATTCTCAACCCTTTTCCTGAAAATGGATGTGGGTGTAAAACAGAAAGTGACATCAGGAGCAGGGCTAAAAAACACTGCGCTAAACATAGAGTTGATTAGAAGCGCTTTAAAGGCATCCAATCATGTAAACCCCCTCATAATCCAATCACAAGTGACCCACTGGAGACTCATTTGAGATGCATGTTAACACCAAGTATAAACAGTTTTAAGTCTCAGCTGACCACTTATATATTAGATTAGTTGAGAATGAAGAAAACATTGTACTAGGTGTAAGCAAAGCTTAAGAAAATTTAGTTAGCAATTAAATATGGCAACAATTAGAAACATCCAAATTCAATATCAACGTTGCCCTGTTGATTGTTTAATGTGTAGGCTGGTCTGCCTCAGTAGTCTAACGGCATTAAGATGAACACAATTACTGAGATGGCCAAGCAAATCAAGTAACTGTTTTGCTGTAACAATGTAAAACAGTGGAAACACAGACTTATAGTGAAAATGACGAATGCAAAACAATGGACGCATATTACTAACACAGCTACTAATTACAACTAATTACTAATACAGCCAGGGAAAACCACCTAAATTAGTCAAATTCTATAACTTATTAAAAACAGCTACAAAGGAAATTTGACTTAAACCTGACGCATACGATCACAGTGGTGTGATAAGAAAATTGAGTGCATCACGTGATCAGCTGCTAAATTCAGATCTGCTTTCCCATGATGGCTCATGCTGAGCCAGAGAAAGATGCACTGTATCATACATCATAATTTATCAATGTTTTCTTATGAATAATGCTTATTTTAAGTTTTACACATTTAAATACACATAAGTACTATCAAAACAGAACATTTATGGTTTGTAAAATACATGCTGATGTCTTTGGATTTTAAACTACTGAAGAATGAGCTTTCTTTACTTTATCGGATGCTTATTTGTGCTTTATCAGATATACACTGCTTAGTGTGTAAACTAGAAAGTTTACTCTACTTCTCCCAGTTAAACAGCCACTTTAAAGTATTTTGGGAGAAATTGATGAAATAACGTGTTGAAAATCCAGCAGTTCTAATCGCTCCTCTGCAGCGCAGACTAACATAATGGTACACATCACCCATTATAGTTCAAATGAAATGATCATTATTAACATTTATGGCTTGTAAAATACATACTGAGGTCTATGGCGAAAGCAATAATAATTATTTTTAAACATAATTGACGATGCACGTTATTCACATCATATGCACAATAATTAGGTTACTAGAATGTTTATACTATTCGTCTTTAAATTAAACAGCCACTTAATTGTCCATATACTGTATGTCTGAAGAAGTTGAGGACTTAGCATGTTGTAAATCCAGCTGCTTAAATTTCTCAACTGTAACGCCGACTAATATGACAGCACCCATCAACCATAATAGATCAAATAATATGATCATTAATATGTTGTTACACATATCAGACAATCCAAATTTTCCCAGCCGGGACTCGAACCAGCGACCTTCTTGCTATGAGGCGACAGGGCTAATCACCGATCCACCGTGTCACCAAGTTTTACTATATTTATTAATACAAATGGTTCATATGATGATTTAGAGTAGTTCAGTTAAGTCAATATTTAAGTTAAATATGTTTACTTAATAACTGCGTACATTCTCCAGTCTAAATAGATTTTTATTGATGAAATTGTTTGCATTTTAAGTGCTGTACACACATTTCTGCCCATTTTGTGCGTATGCCATGTATATAAATGAGACCCCTTAGGCTGTGGTGTCATGTAATAAAAAAACAATGTGTCATCATGTGAACTTTAAAGCAATGCTTTCTAAAAAAATTTCACATTATAAAGTTCACACTAGTGGGTCAGCAAAAATATTTAAAACAAAGAGTTTAAATGGTTATGCTTTGCTGATCTAATTCACTACCACTGTACCACTGTTTTTGTATTCAGCTGCAGATATTGTTCATATCCAGCAACTGAAAATCAAAGGCTGGCATTGCGCAAATTTATACTATATTTATGTTTATTCTTTCTTTCAGAGACAATAACTTGTTGTGCACTTATTTTGTCATCCAAAATATTAGTTTAAAATGCAAATAATAAATAAAAAGCCCATTGCCACACAAAGGAAGTAAACCAATGTTCAAGACAAAATATCTATTTTTGTTGTTTTTTAATGTTTTAGAATAGTTTTTAATAATAATAAGTATTTAAATATCCTCAGTGGCTGTCTATATTTTTACTTAAACTGAATAGTCTTTATTAGATTGGTCAATGTTTGTCTAAATAATGGAACCATATGGGCTTCACATTATAAAATTGTTTCTCAGTACCACTGCAATTATTGCAAGTGCGTCTTTATAAGCTTTTTATGTTTTCCCTCAAAATAACAAACAAAAACACAATGGCAAACACAGTTCTCTTGAACATATCAATCAAGTGACAAAAACGCTGATTTTCTTTTGTTCGGCTTCTTAAAGCCCCCCTCATTGTTCTTGTGGCAAAGGAAGAAAAATTATAATCAAACTGAAATTTGTCGCCCTTTCTGGCTCCGGTGCTCTCTGGTTTTGTTCTGGGAAGGTGTATGTAGCGATTAGAGGATAAGACAGCAGCCATGCACAATCGCCCTGATGAGCGAACTCTATACAGATGTAATTAGCTCCATATAATTACTTTCACACTTCCCCGTGACAAGAACATACAGAATCAGCTCTTACACTGTGTGTTCAACTTTCCTTTGATAGCCTCCCTCTAACAAGACACTCACCGATGTCACCCTATAAAATCGCCCTAAGGACTGCCCTAAAATGAAAAACACTGCTCCAGCCCTAGATTTAGTGCTCAGCCTCCAGTAAACAGTGTACTCTTGCTTTGAGGCACTGAGACTCACTTAAAAGAGCTCAACATGAGAGAGGTTTATCACAAGTACTCATCTGGGAGAAACTATAGCCCATGTGAACCTGTCAGGGTGATCGGTCTACTGTGCAAACGTCAAAGTATCTCAAACATCTAAAATATCTATTCATCAGAAGCTGTTTGAATAATCAGCAATACACTCTTAAAAATAAAGGTGCCAGGAAAAGGTGGCTTTGTGATGTCCCTTTTTAGGTTCCTCAAAGAACCTTTTAGTGAAAAGTTTTTCAAATGAATATAAAAAAACCTGGACTAAAAAGGTTCTTCATAGAACTATCAATGCCAATAAAGAACCTTTATTTTTGAAAAGTGGATGTACTGTTGTACGTCGCTGGCAGAGTTAAACACGAGCATGGAAAGGTTGCCTGTGTCAGTCTCAGACATCAAAGGGCAATATTTGTGATTGACAGCCAGCTGAGCCATGAATGAGGATGTCTCCTCTGTTTGGCTTGTCTAAAATTGTTCATATTAGCTATGCGCAGGAATATGGTTCATATTCCATCTTACGACAGGAAAATATGCTGTCTGCAAATATGCTATAAAAACATGTTAAATATGACAACTGCAGTGCCAGGAATTTGCTGTTAAAAAAGGTGGTGGTAATGCTTCAGGCGATGTTTCAACAGAAATAAACTAAAGACAAAAATAATGCAATAAACAACACAATGTGCATATCTTTGCATACATTACTCACATAAATATAAGAAACTTAACTATTTAAGGCTGTGAATCCTGCTTAGTTACCTAAAACATTTAAAAATACTGTGTTTATAATGTCTTAAAGATTTTGCACTATAAAAATATGTTATTCATATAATACTGTACATTACTGTACAGTTAATAGTCATTTTTTTCTTACTTTCCATTAAAATTACAATGCATTTACATAGTAAATATGCATAATAATAACTTATTTGTTTACTAAACACGGAAAAAGCACAACTCTATAAAAGCAACGAAATTAAACGAATGTGGCACAAGAAGCCCCTGAAATTGTGAAACACACCACTGGCTTGTGTCAGATTCAACCTCAGGTGTTCCAGGACATTTTGCCAGCTTTGCAGTTCCACCTGACATCTTGACGTTAATCGTGACAGTAATCCAGCTGGGTTTTAGACTGTATAAGTGAAGACAGCAACAAAATGTCTGGGGTTTTACTTCGCTAAGCGTACACTGGCATAAATCATCTGTGCAGAGTCGTACGGAAATTCAGCAGAGCAACAAGCGTGATGGAAACAGGTCGCGTGCGCACTGCAGATGTTTGGCTTTGGGAAGAGTAACAGACCTCAGAGATGTACAATAATACTCAACTTACAGGCGTATGTCATGGCAAAGCTGCTCCTCGTGTCCACCATGTCCACTTGTGGTACCAGTTTAGGGACATCATTGTGCTGCGAGAGCGCGAAACGGAACACATCGTATTCATGGGAGTCGGTTGGAAACAAACCTCCTGTCGAGATTACAGAAAAAGTAATTGAGGAAAAATACAAGCAGAATGTGAACATCTAAACGTAAATGACCTCGAAAATACCTCATTCTGTGCAACGGAAACTTTAAGGACGAGATTATAAACAATAGACGCCGAGTACTCACCTATGTTGATGTTACTTGGGAAACTTGAACATGAACACAACCCAAGCAAACCGGTTAAGAGCAGGACGAAGCTTTGCCACATATTTCCGTTTGCATTTGAGAAACACGCCAAAAGCCAAACATATATAATATATATCCAAAAGTCTTTTGTCTCTTCACTCACACTGAACCCATGGCTGTAACGCAAAGCCAACAGAGCGCAGTGAATCCCTGTTGGTAAGTCCTGTTGGTACTGTAAAACTGCGGTGCTGACTGAATAAACGTGTCTCAGACAGACCTACTAACAAGTGAACACAATCTCTGTAATGTCAGCAGGAGAAAGTCAACGCAGATCCTGATCGCTTTCTCAGCACCATCACCGCGCGCGCTCCCGGTTGCCGTTACTCTGAATAGAAGAGCGAGTGACTGGGTAAACTTGAAGCCGTGCGCAGACTGTACCATTATTACCAGCTTGCTTGCTCCAGTCGGCACATATGTAGCTATGTAAGATTATTGTAACAAGTTAAGCTAATAAAATGAATATTTAGAGGAGTCTATTAAATGACTTAAAACTGATAAACAGTTCAGAGCTTCATAAACAGACTAATGGATCAGCTGGAGCAAACTATATTACCCAACAAGATATTTTGTCGATTGTTAATGGCATATTTCAACATTTAAGATCAACTAATAGGTATTCTACACTCTAATAAATTCTGGGTTATATTAAGCCAGTTCTGGGTCAAATAGAGATTAATCCAAACATTGGGTTTGCCCATATTTCAACCCAGGGTTAATACAGCTGAGCATTTATTTAGAGTGTAGAGTGAACAAATTGGCAGTTGTCTCATTTACGGTAAGTCATATTGATTTTAACATCACATCACATAAAACACAAATTCAATCCAGAATGACTCTGTCTGTAAAGAAAAGCATTTGTTTCTCTCTTTGGTTCATACTTCGTCCTTAGTGCTTTAAATAATAACCCTGACCCAACATTTCGGTTCATGAAATATTTTCTTTTGGAATGAATCACATACTGTAACTGACGCTATGGTGAATCTGAGGATTGCATCAACTACTGCATCGGTCACAATACCCCAGTGAATGGCACAGACTGCATGAGTTAATAAATGATAAATGCATACTGTATTCACATTTATATTGCATGCAATGCACTGCACAACATCAGCACTTATAAATTTGGCTTTTCACACTGTTCCAGTGAATGTGCGTACTTGCATTCAGTCTACAAATTTAAACTATATACCGTGACTGCAGTGACTTGAATTAGGGAAATTGCACATAGGAACACAGTAAAATATTAACTAATAGTTATAATCATCATACTTCCACAGGCTGATTGATTAAAGTGGAGGGCAACATTATTAACTCTCCTGGAAAGTTTCACAGAGCAATACATTTTTTTTTATTGCTAAAAAACAAGTTGTCCGATGACTTGCCTAATTAACCCAATTTGCCTAGCTAACTTAATTAGTCCAGTCAAGCCTTTACAATGAACAAACAATGAACAATGTATTTTTACAGTGTTTATTTCTATTTGTTAGCATTAATTAATGAAGGCATTCATTGTTAGTTCTCATTTCTCACAATGCATTAAGTAACATTAACAAGCATTCCAGAATTTGGATTTTAATAATGCATTAGTAAATGTTAAACTATGATTTTAAAATGTTAAAAAATTACTGTTCATTATTCATTTTAGTATAAATAACATTAACTAATAAATCCTTATTATATAAAGTGTGAGCTAAATGGGTGATATAATTGCACATTTTCACACATTGCACACATATCTGAGCACTGCATAAACTCAAAAATCTTTTGATATCAGACAGATAAAACCTTCAGAATATAGATATGAATACAGTTATATTTGTGAAAAAATCAATTCACATGCAAGTTTTAAATGCTACCACTGTCCCAACTGTTTTTCAATGCAACCATTATTTAGAAATCATCACTTTAAAGTTTGCATGGTGAAATATCAAGTTTATCATGTGACACACTGCATCTCAATGATTTATGCATACAGTATATAATTTTTCCCCTTTTCTGTAAATATTGTCAAATATCAAAATTATATTGTGAAACTTCTGATATTCTGATTCATAGATTTGTGCGAAGAACATTTAAACAGCTTAATAATGATCATATTATTTGAATAGATGATGGGTGACTCAATGTTAGTCTGTGATGCAGTGGAGAGATTAGAACTGCTGAATTTACAACATGTTAAATCATCAAATTCTCAAAAATACATGAAAGTAAGGGGCTGTTTTACTGGGAGAGTAATAGAGTAAACGTTCTAGCTTGCTAAACAGTGTGTATCTGAATATGTTTAAAAATAATTATAATTGTAGTCTCCATAAACAGCAGCATATATTTTATTTATTTTGTTTAAATTCACTGAAAAATGGCAATTTATGACAAGCATCATGGGCTTCTTTCTCTGGCTCAGCACAAGCCATTGCAGAAAAACAGATTTAAATTTAGCATCTAATCTTACGATGCACTTAACATCACATCGGTGTGATCATACGCTCCAGGGACCAGCCAAGACTGATCACACCGGTGTGATTGTATGCATCAAAGATTTAAATCTACAAACGCAAATTGCTAAAGTGTAATAAATGAAAGCCAAAAAATCTCAAAATTGTTATGAAAAAACTGTGTACTATGCCAGCAGTGTCTTGCCTTAATGTAACTGCAATGATTTAATATAACCATAAGATTGGGCTGTAAGTGAGTGTTGTCCACTGAGATTAGATTATATTAACAGTGACACAGGCCTATGTAATTAAGACGGCACAACTGGCTTCATCAACTGCAGGATGTAATGACATTAACATCCATGACACAGAGCAATTACAGTGTGGTGGATCTCCAGTCCCTCTCGGCTCACCAACAGAAGAAGGAAATCCGCTAGCTTCCCTGTGGTTTACTGAGCTGCACTGCCAAGTGCCAAAAAACGCCTTATGGGAATTGGGAACACGACTTGCTACAAGTTAGCAGAAACAAACAAACAACAAAAAAAGAGAGAATGAATTATTAAATACCCACAAATAAAACATTAATGTTGTAAATAAATAAGTGAAATTTGCTTGAGTGTGTGTTGTGTGAACTGGGTGGATTTAGAGTTCAATCAGCTTTTTTGCTGTGTCCACTACAACATTTTATTTGCTGACTTAAATTTTTAAGTTGAATCTATTTAAACATGCGGTTAATTTAAAAATATTATATTGTCTTACAGGATTACACATTAACAAACTGAATTTTACACATTATATTTATTATACTTGTATTATAATGAGCTCAATTCACTAAATAATTTAGCATTTGTTTTACGCAGCAGATGCCCTTCCAGCCGCAACCCATCTCTGGGAAACATCCATACACACACACTCACACTACGGACAATTTACCCTACCCAATTTACCTGTACCACATGTCTTTGGACTGTGGGGGAAACCAGAGCTCGAACACCCACACGAACGCAGAGAGAGCATGCAAACTCCACACAGAAACGCCAACTGACCCAGCCGAGGCTCAAACCTGTGACCCAGCGACCTGGGTGTGAGGCGACAGCTCTACCTACTGTGCCACTGCATCGCTATTTTGATGACTGTAGCTGACTAAATAATATAACATTTAGTCAACAGTTTTTTTTGTCTAGCTTTTTTTAGTTTAGTCATTTTATTATTGTTTTTAATGGGTCTGTAAACATTACCTATAAATTGAATAGTTCATCAATTAATTTACATATACAATACAATATGTTTAAGGTATATCTTTCTGAAAAAAATGTATGCATTTCTGTTTAATAAAAAAGTATTTAATTGTTTACAGTGCATTTTCCATACTCTCATATATACATTTTAGCGTAAAATTCATTATTCATTAATTTTCCTTCGACTTAGTCTCTGATTTATTTAACCCACACCAACACGGGGAGAACATGCAAACTCTACACAGAAACGCCAACTGGTCCAGCTGGGACTCGAATAAGCGACCTTCTTGCTGTGAGGCGACAGTGCTAATCACTGAGCTGAAGTAGGCAGAACCAGAACCAACACTACAGGGTGGAGTAAAGCTGAGCCTATAGATCTAAACGCTGCAGAATCACAACAGTACACTTACAGTATATCCTGATTACAAGAGGATCCTTCCTCTGGTTATTCTTGTCAGCGCTGGCACGATTTTTACTGCTGCTCTTTGATTTCCTCCTCAGAGAAAATCTGAGGATACTCCACATCTTAGAAAATCAGTGAAGAATGTGTACAGTCAGTGAGCTTAAATCCACCACGCTTCGTGATTCTCCTAATCTTCATTCAAATACCTGAACTAGAAACGAAATGCACATTCAGCTTTTTCCAGACACCATCCTGATTTCCTGGCAGTCTAGAAAAGAGCTTTTTTGGTTTATCTATGTTTATGCTCACAAACATCTTCTGGAAAGTCATCTTAATCAACAAAATAATTGTTAGCAGTAATAAAATCATTGATCCTTAACATCTCAATGCTGATGAATAAAGCAAATAGCCAAAAGTATCCCACATTCATCAACATTATTTATAGCTCAGAGAATGTTCACAGCAATTCTTTGACATAAAGGTACAAGGGAATGAAATATTTAGTGTGTGAATAATGCAGCACCACCTCAGGCTATTTGACAGTTATTATTACAGAAGTTTTGATTGTGCGCTTGAGTTTTTAAAGGGAAGGGATCCCAAAGAAAGAGCCATTTGTGTCCGGGTTCAGCCCTCAATCTAGGACGTTTTTCTTCCCATTAGTTGTTAAAGGTGATGAGGCATAGCTAATTCAGCAGCACTGCAAGTAACATTTGCGTCTCTATTATACCTTAAAAGCTTTTCACCTTTGAAAGTCAGACAGTGAAGTGCGAGGTCTTTCAGCAGGAAGCACTGAAGCCATTACCATCATTACAGAACAAAGCTCAGTGGAAAAAAAGGGGGAAAAGACGTCATTCCTTTCATATTAATTTGGAAGCTGTTTTAACTGTCATGCCCTGTTTTCATGAAAGTCAAGGGAACGGGCAAGTGTTTGACCCAAATAGATGAGAGGAGTTTCTTTTTTGAACTAGGACTTTGTGAAAGATTTTGCGTTCTCTTCTCTACAATAAATTATTATTTGACTGGAGGTAATTCATTTGGCCTATAAATAGGTTTTCTTAACATTATTTTAAACTGTGAACTTCAGATACATGGTGTAGCAGAAACTCAATCCATCAAGACGAAAAACATTTGACTTAACCCAATTAAATTTCTTGCAATTAGCTATTAGTGCATATTAACAAGCTTCAAGTATTTTTTGTGTATATAATGACATAAATATATTTAAAGTATAAGTTAATCCAAAAATTAAAACTATGTTATCAATTACTCACCCTCATGTCGTTCCGAACATCTGAGACCTTTGTCATCTTTAGAAATTAAGATATTTTTCTGAACTTTAATCAAGTCGGATACCGTCCTATCTACAGAGGATTAAGGAGCTTTAGATTTCACCTAAAATATCTTAATTTGTGTTCTGAAGAAGAACAATGGTCTCTGGGGTTCTCTGGGTGGGTTTGGATTGACATGAGGGTGAGTAATTACCAGTGGTGGAAAGAGTACTGAAAAATCATACATATGTAAATGTACCATTACTTTCCTAAAAATGTAGTGCAAGTAGACTAAAAGTATCTGTTGTAAATATAACTCAATGTATGAGTAAAAAGTAGACATTTCAAAAGAACTCAAGAGTAGTGAGTAGTGAGTATTATGCTGTAAAAAGCTGATGTATTTAATAGCCCATCTAATTTGTGTGTAAACATAACCTTTTGTAGCACATTTAGTTATTGCCCAGCAGACACACAATGTCATAAAACGTTAATATTAGGATAGATTTATGTCAGGTGACCAAAATGCAATGTCTAGCCAGCGTGTAAGGACGTTTTTTTAATGTTCAATAATGACGTGAAATGATGTTGATATTTGGTTGATTTTAGGTTGTTAGGAAGTGACCAAAAGTGAAGGAGTAAAAGTACCAATACAGCACTAAAAATGTACTCAAGAGAACGTAAAAGTACACATTTATAACTACTCAGTAAATTACAATTCCTGAGAACATCTACTTAATTACAGTAATTTGAGTGTTTGTAATTAGTTACTTTACACCACTGGTAATAATAATAGCAATTTAAATTTTGGGGTGAACTAGCAATATTTTTTTATGAAGCATGATAAATCTTATCTGCCATTAAATGCACATACAGATTGTAACCACTGTATTTGTAACCTATAATGATTTTTAATGCTGGTGCATCCATACAATCTTAAACCC
The DNA here is from genome assembly GCA_903798205.1 of Danio tinwini. NCBI lineage: Eukaryota > Metazoa > Chordata > Actinopteri > Cypriniformes > Danionidae > Danio > Danio tinwini. Next base: position 3,015,813 of record CAIGQZ010032312.1, on the reverse strand, counting down.
AAACAACTCAATCTAAAGCATATTAAATAAAAATTCAATTTGGCATGAAACAATGAAACAGCAGTCTTTCTTATTGTAATTGTAATATATTGACACAATTGCCACTTTAGGTATACCTGTTCAACTGTTTATTAATGCAATTATTTAATCAGCTAATCACATCAGCAACATATAGGCATGTAAATGTGGTCAAGGTGATCTTCTGAAGTTCAGACTAAGCACCAGAATGGAGAAGAAAGGTGATTTAAATGACTTTGAATGTGGCATGGTTGGTGCTGTCAGGCACATTGATTTAAGTATTTCAGACAGTGCTGATCTATATGATTTTCACACACTACCATCTCTGGGGTTTACAGAGAATGATTTGAAAAAAATATATAGTCAGTGGCAGTTCTGTGGGCAAAGAAAATGCCTTGTTGATGCCAGTGGTCAACGGAGAATTACTATATTAGCTTAAGCTCAGTAAGACAATAGAAACTCAAATATTAACTTGTTACAACTGAGGTCTGTAAAAGAGCATTTCTGAACGCACAACACAAAAACCTTGAAGCAGATGAGCAACAGCAGCTGAGCAAATCAGTGACACTCCTGCCATAAAAGAACAATAATCTAAGCCTAAAACTATCCCACTTTCAAAAACACTAGACAATAGAGTATAGAAAATGGTTACCTGGTCTGATGAGTATCAATTTATGCTGTGAAATTTGGATGGGTTAAGGCTAAGGAGATTTTTTCTGCACACTTTGGACCACTTAGTTCCATACATTGTTTAAATACCCCAGCCTACCTGATTATTATTGTTGCATGGCCATGGCCATCTGTTTATGACAACAGTAAACCTTTTTTGTGATGTCAACTTCCAGCAGGATAATACATCAAGTCACAAAGCTCAAATTATCTGAAACTGACAGTGAGTTAATGAAACTCAAATGGCTCCACAGTCACCAGAACTCGATCCTGTAGAGCTCCTTTGAGAGATTTTACATCGTGGATGATACTTTCAGGTCAATATTGAACCAAAATCTCTGAGGAATGTCTCCAGCACATTGTTGAAATCAATGCTATAAATAATTACAGCAGTTTTGAAGGCAAAAGTCCAAACTTGTGTTCGCAAAGTGTACCTAAAAAAGTGACCAGTACTGTAAGTTTTTACTACAGTGAAAGGGCTTTTTAGGGAAAAAGGGGGTGAAAGTAGGACAGGACTTGTATAATTTGGTCCATTGGGAATTGTTTGGATCATTTTAATTGAACTGAGTAAGCAGAAATTTGCTGTTGGCTTAACTAGTGCGTAATGACAGTAATAGGACAACATGAGATGGTGGTTTATTCATATATCAAAATTAATAACCACACTTTAAAATATCAGCCAGTAAAATCTTGTGAAAGAAAACTGGGGTAATTATAACTGATCTTTAAAATGTTTCCATATAGCTACTATGAGAGCATTAAACATAACACGTGAAACTATGTGTGTGTGGTTTCAAGCGCATTCACTAAAATAGGTCATGTTTGTCAGTAAACTCTGCGTCTTCCTGACCAAACTAGGAGTTGAATGCTCTCGTTTCCTGTTGGATTCCCCAGCACATACCACATACCTTCGGAAATGTTCTGTTAATCTTTACAAGCAAGCAGGGATGACAGTGTACTTAACAGGGGAGTAAGAACATCAAATTATGTGGCTGATGGAATGAGACGGATGCAGCTTTGTCAGCATTACTCCAGCAGGTGTCATTCGATAGAACATGGGGAGTAAATCTAGGCTGACTGCACAGGCTTAAAGGTGCCCTAAGCCATCTATGACATTTCTACTAACTTCCACTTCTGTGTTAGACCAACCTCCATCCATTCTGTCACATGGTATATAAGTCGTGTGTTGTAATGATATGTCAGGCAATCTAATTACAGCGAATCTGAATAGAGTGCAGTGGTTAAGTAAAAACTTCATGCCTTTTTTCCACAGCAATAAATAATACATCATAAAAATATATATGTTTTTGCTGAACACATCCGTTTGCATTAATTCAACTTGTTTTTAAAACAGTTATGTATATACAAGTATGCAGTGAGTAGCAGTGCCATATGGATGTATATCAGCACTCGTGGGAGGCATGCCTTATGAGGCCCAATCCCAATTCTATTTTTGTACCCCAACCCCTTCTACCTTCCCCTTGGCCCTTACAACCGAGGGTTAAGGGGAAGGGTTTCAAAACTTACCCCTAAGAATTGGGACAGCACTTCAACACCTGCACGTCATCATATGTCATCGCGATCTCTTGCTTCATATGAGATCAGACGATCACGACTGCTGTAGTTATTCCAGTTGTGTTATGTTTTTGTTATTTATCTTCAGGAAATCCCTGAAGGCATATGTTATCATAACGATCTAATGTGGCAATAAGATCGTAACTGTATTGTGTATTTACACAGTGGCCGTGTTCATCAAAGTCAAAGTCAGCATTATTGTCAATTCAACCACATGTACAGGACATACAGAAAATCGAAATTCCGTTACTCTCAGATCTAACTACTCATCTATGTAAACACACGAAAACAAAATTAACATTATAGCAGACACTGTAAAATGCTCATTCTTAGCCACTAGACTTTTCTGACAGGGTATTCGAGTGTCATCACGTGTCAGAATGTTGTGGGACTGCGGTACAGGAGTTATGATAATGGATTATAGATTGCGAAATTTTGCGATTTTTTTTCGTTTTTTTTTTTAAGCATGATGGTAAAACACATAAAAAAAATTTTTAACAATGACAAAAAATACAAATTTGTGGATCTCCTTACTTCCGGGTTCAGCAATACTGCCGTTGTGGCAGGTGTATTCTGGGAAATTTTCTCACCCCTTGGTATCAAGTGTGCTCCTGAAAAGTCTTCGTTCGAAGGGGTGTATACCCCTAGCCCTTAGCCCTACGCCTTCAAGCTAAAGAGAATTGGGACACCATTACCCCTTGACGTGAACGCGCAAAACGAGGGGTAGGGGTAAGGGGAAGGGCTAAGGGGTAGAATTAGGATTAGGCCTTAGTGTCCCACCAGTGACAACAATAGTATCTGGATGCAGCCTTTATGTTGCAAGCTGAGATTGCATCACTCAGCAATACAATGTCAGACACAATGCACTCAAAAGAGTGAGTGACATCACTGTGACAGGTAGGGTTAGGGGTGGGGTTAGGTGCTCGCATTAAAAAGCTTTGGATGCAGCTCAGATTGCACTGCATCAGGTCTGCATCCAGACCTCTCTCAGTGACAATTTACAGCCATATCGCACTGCTACAAGTGTGATATTGCGTTTATACAACAGTTCTACAGCATAATCGTGCACATAAAAAGAAAAAAATCAAACACAAGAGTCTAAAAACCCTTTTATAAAAGGGACATCTGCAGCTGATGTCAGAACAGCAGAAACCTTTGCTACTTCACAAATGTCACTTTAGATCTAGTATTTGAATGATTCTCTAGCGTAATGTCTTAAGTGATGACAAAACAGATTATAAGATTTTAAGATTATAAGACTGAACAGCATGACATGCCATCAGTCTACAGAGATTTCACAGTATTTCTGTGTTGCAATCAGGAGAAAACAAAAACTAACCACAAAAAAAGCCAAAGCTGCATAAACACTACCTGATTACTGTTGTGTTTGCGATAAGAAAAAGTTTGTGATAGTCTGCAGTAACGAAAACAGGAGACGCATTAGAAATAAACAGATGGCAAACCAAAAAATAACTCAGGATTATACAAAGAGTGGCCAACACAAAATACATACATTTCTGATATGTGAGTCCCATCTCACACTCAACAGACTACAATTACTATGGTATAAATACAGCACTACAACATACAAAAGAGAGAGATTGACTTAGAATGTTACTTACCAGTTCTATAATGATTTGATCAGCTGTAGTTAGATCAGCTGTAGCTCTGCTCAATGACAACGTGACGTCTCTCAGAAATTATAAATATTTTAAAATAGGCACTGTCCTTATAAATAAACTGCATAGTTGTAATCTAAACAACTACATTCTCAACTAAAAAGCCTTAAAAAATACATTATGCTGTCCAACAGCAGCAATATTTGTCAAACTGTAGAGTGTCCTCTGCTTGTTGTTATGTGACCAGATTAATACACAAGGGTGAAGGGTGAAGATTCAAGAACCAGACAGAACTGTTGGGTAACACTTTATAATAACTACACACTATGAATCATTTATTAAGCATTAGCATTTAGTGAATTCATTATTTGTTAAGCACTAACTCTACATTAATAAACGTTAGTGAGCAGTTAATAACTGCAGCCACAAATGCTGTATTCTTGATTTACAACCACATTTATAATGCGCTTAATAATTGTACTTTCATAATTTGTGACTGGTTGATTTTTCATTACTGAATTAAGTATCGCTTTATTTACAAATCATTTGTTTTTAAGAGTAGTTGGAGGTTTTTAATATCATTTAGAATTGGTTAGTAAATATTAATAAACTATTGAAATTAACATTTATATGTCATTATTCAGGCCTATAGTAATGGTTACTTAATAAAGGCTCATTTATAAAGGCTCATACATTTATAAAGGCTTTATAAATCCCTAATAAATGACAGTTAAAGGCTTAGTATTAAATTAAAAATAATCTGTGCAATCTTATATAAAAGTAAAATTACTGTAAAGTTTAAACATTGCTGATTAACAGGAGTGTCAAAATACAACATAAAATTGGAAAAAACAACAACAATATAATAATTTAACAATATAATAGGATTCAATGTTTAAACTGCACAGTAATTTTATTTCAGTTAAGATTGCAAAGATTTTTTTTTTCATTTGATACATTTTTTCATTTGATTTGTGTATCTTCAAATGAATAGAAATGAATAAAGTCGTTTATGTTCTTTTTTCCTGTTTAGAATTTAACTGAGCCTTTAATTGTCATTTATAAGGGGTTTATAAAGCATAAATAGTCCTCACTTTAGATTAGGTCACAAAACTGGATGAAGTTAAGTTAATAAAGCATTTATTAACATACAAATTAACTATTAGTATATGCCTGAATAATAAGAATTATAAATGTTGATTTAAATAGTTAATTAATCATTTACTAACTCATTCTGAAAGATTAAAAAAAAAAACACCAACTATGCTTAAATATCTGGTTTGTAAATAATGCGATACTTAATTTAGTAATAAAAAACTAATAATTAACAAAGTATGAAAGTACAATTATTAAGTACATTAAAAATGTGCTTAGGTTAATAATACAGCATATTTGTAGCTTCAGTTATAAACTGGTTACTATGGTTTATTAATGTAGAGTTAATGCTTAGCAGATAATGAATTCACTATTTGCTAATGCTAAATAAATGATTTATAGTGTGTAGTTATTATAAAGTGTTACCATATATATATGCTGTTTAACAGAGAGATGATAATTTCAACACATTTTAAACATAATAGCTTTATAATTTTCTAGTTATTTTGCAAGGTATTAGTATTTGGGTTAAAGTGCAATTTAAATGTTAATTCATTAGGCTAATTTAGGCAAGTTATTAATGAAGCAAGTCACTACAAAACTTGCTTGCAAAAACTTACACTGGAACAACTTGCTTGCAAAAACTTACACTGGAACACTGCACTACTACGTCATGTTGTGGTGGGCCTCAAAATGGGAGGGATTTGAATCCTATTTTAACATCAGGAAATTTAAAAAAAGAGACTTATTGACTTTATACCATCCCAATATGACTGTGGACACACTATACCTACACACAGTCCTGCCTAAACAGCTTCAAAAAGATGATTTTCATTATAGGTGACATTTAAACAATTTTAAAGGGGGCTAAAAATAATGACCTTAGAAAAAAAATTTAAAATATTTTTTCACAAATATGTATTTATTCCAGCCAAACTTCATTCATTCATTCATTTATTCATTCATTCATTCATTTTCTTTTTGGCTTTAGTCCACTTATTAATCAGGGGTCGCCACAGTGGAATGAACCGCCAACTTATCCAGCACATGTTTTACGCAGTGGATGCATTTTCAGCTGCAACCCAACACTGGGAAACACACTTAAGGGGGTCGCACACCAAAAGCGCTGCTTGACGGCGCGCCGCGTAGCTCCACGCATTTCAGAATTCTATCAATTGCATGGCAAACCGGATGTGCTGCTCAGCGCCGTGACACGGTGCACACATGACAGTTGGAAGTATCACAGACACGGCAGAAATATGAACAGTGTCTTGAGTCATGGCTGGGTGCCACGGACAGCCGTCGACTTGCGGCACCGATGTGTTTCCTGATAAAAACCTATGTTTAAAATTCTGAAATGCATGGCGTTGCGTGGCGCGACACAGCTCGTCCCTGAGTGGCGCTTCTGGAGTGCGACCCCCTATACCAGAGATCGGGAACCTTTTTTCAACAAAGAGCCATTTCAGATTTGTTTAACAAATACCTTTTTTAAAAGAGCCATTAGGATGTATATTTATCTCAAAATGCCTCTTTAAAAATGCATTTGCTAATGTATTACTACTACAAATAATACAGGTTTAAACAAAACCTTAATTTCTGTCCATGCACAACTCAAAAATAAACAAATATGTAGCCTCACATGTTGAGCAAGTCTATGAATGAAGAAAGAACGTCCTTTTATTGTTAACAGAATTCTTATTTATTTTGCTGTAAAAAAATTACTATAAGGAGGGAACTGTAATTGTATTTTCGATAGGAAACTGATTTCTAGTGACAGTTATAATTTTTTAAACTGTAAAATATTATTAAAGGAAGACGGCTGGAGAGCCACATATTTTTGGTCAAAGAGCCACATGTGGCTTGAGAGCCATAGGTTCCCTACCACTGCCCTGTGCACTCTTGCACACACTCACATACACTACGGCCATTTTAGCTTTTTCAATTCACCTGTACCTCATGTCTTTGGACTGTGGGGGAAACCGGAGCACCCGGAGGAAACCCACACGAACAATGGGAGAACATGCAAACTCCACACAGAAATGTCAACTGACCCAGCCAAGGCTTGAACCAGCAACCTTCTTGCTGTGAGATGATTGTGTTACCCACTGCGCCACCGTGCTGCCCCTCCAGCTAAACCTTAGGAAATATACTTTCTCCAGAATAAAAATATAATACTGGGAAAACTTTTCTTGATCTGTAAAACACCAAATATTTGACAAACAATAAAAATCACAGGAGTGCTATTGATTTAGTCCACAACTGTATGTTTGACAAAAAAAATCCAAATATAAAATTTGTTTAGATTTAACCATTAATTTTAAATGAACAGTTTCGTATTTTTCTGTCATTTTAATTTGATTATGTCAATCCCAGTGCTTTGCAGATCTTACCTTCTTTAAAGGCACAATAACACAATCTTGTGCCTTTCTCTTCTTTAAATCAAATCAATGTTTGTCATGTTGTAATTCACCTTGCAACTGGTTGTTTTTGTTCATGGCTTAAAATGCTTTCAAAAAAAGAAATCCTTATGGTAAAAATGATTTTAAAAAATACTTTCGGAACCGATGTCAATGAAATATGGGTCAAACATTTTGACATTCCTGCGTTGGCAATATTACAATAAAGATTGAAAAAAAAATGGGATCAAAATGAGCAAGTGGGTTTTAGCAGAAAAGAAAACTCAAGACAGTCAGCATTATTTCCATATGTATTATTTAAATCCTCATTAAGTCATTATGCTCTGCTTTTATACTTGCTCAAGGCACCCTAAACCAGTAGCCTTGTTCATTTGTCAGCACTTTAGTCTTGTTAAGTGGAATAACGCATAAAGAGATATGGGTGGATAAAGGATCACTTCGACATTTAGTAGAACTGAGAGAGCTATGTGCAAACTTGGATTTGCCTTTCCTACTTAAATCATCCTTAATTGCTTTTATTTCGGTTGTCATAGCAACTGAGCAGCTCTTTTGTGGGTTCGGTGGTGGGGGGCTTGTAATGACTCTCAGCTTTATGGGTCCACAAACATATTGTGAAAAGCAGGAACATGAGCACAACACATCAGGGGCCAAGAGACAAATGTGCAGAAGAACTGCTGTGTGTGGAGGAATGAGAGGACAGCAGCGGTTTGGCTTGGCTTTGAGAGACGGCTTCCGTAAACCGGTGTTATTTTGGGTAATTTGGAGGCTGGATCGACATTTGTTTACACGGTAAGGACAGAAACATATCAGCAACAGAAGAAAAAAGAAAAGCTGTGATGACTTTCACCCCCACTGTGTCCCTGAAGAACACGGCAGCCTAAAACAAATATTACAAAGCGATGCTACAAAACTGCCGGGTGGAGCCGAAAAAAAGCCCAAATGCTCATCCCATTTCACTAGAGCCCAATTAATATGACATGGGAGAGTCAGCATTTTCCTCAGATATCAGCTTGGTTAATTCAATGAATGATGAATCATATTAAAAAATGATTAGCCAAAACTGCTTCTGCTTTGGACTTTCGCTAATTGCTATGTGTTCTCACTAACTCAGACACTGCTTATTAATGCAAGTTTAAATGAAGAACATATTGGCATGACATGTTGCCCAGGTGCAGTTTGCTGGCAGGAACCAGTGCTGAGCAGATAAAATTAATGAGG
>CAIGQZ010032312.1:2999702-3002202 GCA_903798205.1 Danio tinwini | reverse complement strand
GGGGAGGCTGAACACACACTACGGGTGAAGTGTGTTTTCAAGAGCTTTCTTCACGCATCGGTGGTGTCACAAAAACTTCAGTGGCGGTGGTTACAAAACATAATGCAAGTGTACGGATGCATTATGCATTAGAGTATACAGTACATACTGTAGAATGAATGCAAGTTGTGTACGCATGGCTGATTCAGATTTTTTGCTGCTGTATCATATCATAAATGTGTAAAAAAATGTGTTTTCAATCTAAGCATTTTTATCTTTTAACAATAGTGCTGCACTGTGCTAAAACAGGCCTATATTCCATTAAAGAGAGCATAAAAGTAACAAAAATAATGCATTTGAGTGCTATTTTAGAATTTTAGGACAACAGTGTGTCCTAATGGTTTGTGTTTAATCTAATTCAATTTGCTTGCTCAACAGTGCAAAATGCAAACACAGTAGAAACAAGAGCAACACAGTAAAAGCTCTGGTTCTTTCACTTATTTAAAGCTTGTGTTTTCTTGGCTCTTTAAACACTTTTTAGAAATCATGATACAAGCTGCTGTTCAAGAAATCTTTGCATTAGTTTTAAACTTTTTTTAAAAAAAAAAACATTTTACAAAAACATGCAATAACAAAGTAAAAAAAATGTCATTTTGCAAGTTAACTTGTTCAACCTAACAGTTTAGTTTCGGTCTACTAATATTCTAATGACTGCTAATTATAATGAGTTGCTAAATTAGTCCAAAGAATGTCTAAAGAGGACTTAAGCGTACAAACTAAATAACTAAATATACATTGTAACATTCTCTCAGCAAAAAAATCTGTTGACTTTTTCTGCTTACTCTAACCCAACAGTTTACTAATACTCTAATGACTGTTTAACTTATGTAAAAAAAAAAAAAACGTAAAAAGACTACGGGCCTATAGACCATCCAACTAGTCTATGGACCATCCAAATAGCCTATATGGACCATCCAAGTTAATTTGTTCGTTATAAAAGTGTAAAACAGGACAGTCTCATGGTCTTTCAAATGTTTTATGGGTAAATGTTATTAAAATAACAATAACAAATTATACATTCTATTGTTATGTTATGTGATATGGCATACAGTATGTCTAAAGAAATGCCATTTACAGCTGAAGTCAGAATTATTAGCCCCTCGTTTATTTTTTCCCCATTTTCTGTATAACGTAGAGAAGATTTTTTTCAACACATTTCCTATCTCTAATAACTGATTTCTTTTATTTTTGCCATGATGACAGTACAAAATATTTGACTAGATTTTTTTCAAAACACTAGAATTGACCCTTCGCTAAGCCACACCCGAAAACCGCCACACATCAATCGTGGCTTAGCAATTGTAACTACGCAAAGGAGGTCTGTCAAGCTTTCACTCGAGCGAAAATGAGCACTTGCAATCAATATACTTCACCCGCAGCTGTTTTTCAGTAATTTATATCCCTCATGTCCATGTCAGAGCTACAATTTACAGATGTCAGTCTTTTGGAGATTTAAGGTTAGTCATTGGTGACAGTGTTATAGCGGATAAGTGACTGCTTTTATATTTGCTGTCGAATTAATATTTGCTGGTAATTCTATTTGTTCGCTTTTGCTATTTATACCTTGATCTGCATTTCAATTCATGTATTTTTTCCACTTAACTGCAAATTAGAATAGAAACTGTATAAAAAGCACACAAACATACTGACAGTAGGTACTGTACATTATTATGGGTCAATGATGCTAATATTTGGCACAAATCCACCAATTTCCTCTTTCTGGCTGTTTTTTCTATGAATAAATTATGTAGAAGCACTGTCCATGTGTGTTTCCTCGTCGGTTAGTACCGCTATATTTTATGTAGTCTATCAGGCTTTTTGGCTAAAAAACAGAGAAATCAGAGTTTAATTTGTTGTTATTAGATTATTTTTTAAATTTCACCTATCCTGCTGTGCATGAACTAAGCTGAAAGCCCAGCGTATGAGACGGCTAGGCTAACCTAACTTCAATTTTGATTAAATTATTTTCTAATCGGTTGGGTATTAAGTCGTGAATATACACCTGCAATGCTGCAGTAATATTTTGTCTGGCTTTCTAAGATATCTCACCTGTTCTTGTGTTTGCTTTCAAAGTACTTTTAAAGTTCAGTTTTAGTGATCTTCATGTTTACAATTGCGCTCCCTTCACAGTGCACTTTAAAAACATTGATGTCATTTTGAACACAGCAGTGGCTCATGACGAAAGCTATAGGTGACCTATTATTTAAAAGCAGAATTTACGTTACTCCAAAGCTTGTGAGAACAAAAAACATAGCATACGTTAATCGTTTAAATTTATAGTAGGTTATTTATTAAGTATCTGTACTGTATATGACATGGACCTGTTGGTTAGAAGATTTCTGCAGTGGTTTGCATGTCAAATTCTAAAAGTAGACTTTTTAAAAAATAAATAACTAAGTAAACAATATCCTACTTAATAATAATAATAATAATAATAATAATAATAATAATAATAATAATA
>CAIGQZ010032312.1:2945664-2981331 GCA_903798205.1 Danio tinwini | reverse complement strand
GGTGCAGTGGGAATTAATATTGTGTATGGCTCCCACGAGCTGGGAGTGGAGTGGTGGTCAGGGGGCTGTCACGGATGAATTTGAGGACCGGGGGGGGGGGGGGTGTTGTGTGTTGTGTTGATGTCGCGGATGAAAGTGAGAACCTGGGGGGTTGGGATGGACGGAGTGTGCACATTGGGTTGGGCGGCGGGGCACGTTTGCCGCCCTCACTATTATGCCGCCCTAGGTGGCTGCCTAGGTTGCCTCTATGGACGCACCAGCCCTGCAAATGTCTTTATACCTCAGGCTGTTGATCCACTCTGCAGATCTCTTGCATGCCCCCATACTGAATGTAACCCGAAACCATGCATTTTTCTTTCACCAAACTTGACTGATTCCTGTGAGATTTTAGGGTTCATGTGAGGTCTTCTGTAGTATTTGTGATGATTGGGATGCAGTTTAACAGATGATTCATCAGAGAAAAATATACCTACAGACACTTTTCTAAATGATCAACTAGAAGTCAACTTATTATTTATTGCTTTTACAACTAGGATCGATGACAAGACTTTTGTCAGGTAGTGTATAGTATTAACAATTACATCATAATAGAATGTTCTAACAGTATAGCAGTATTATATTTACAGCAGCTTATAATTTATTGTTATTTCTCAATCAAAAAAATAACTACAGAATAATATTGCAGAAAAAACATATATATTTAGATTTCCTTTTCATCATGATTATGCATCACCTTGGCTCTTACAAGTGCCAAGTGTGCAGTAGTACGAAAAGGGAAAAATAGTAAAAGTGTAGCTAAAGAATTTTGGACATGTTTCAGTCACAATACAATCATGGCACAGGAGATGAATATATCATATCTAGGAACTCTGTTGGAGAAAATGTGTTTTATGGTGAGAGGCTGTTGTCGTGTAAAGGTCCATCAGTTCTTACAGGCTCTTCCCAGAACTACAACTACACAGATGGCAGCTGAGAAATGATCTCAGATGGCCATATGAAGACGCACACACCTAACAGAGCAGAACGAAAAGACAAAACAAAACGCTTCTGGCACGCAAGAAATGCCAGTCAGCCTTTTTTTAACAGTGTGATTAACTGCCATATGAGTTCTGCTTCATCACACATGTAATTAGGAGTCAGACAGTAAATCAACCACAGTGTGTCTGAAATTTGTTATCAGGGTTTTTTTTTTCCATCGACAAACACTGGCTGCTTACAAAAAATGTAATATTTTTTTTAGAGCAAACACACTGTAAAAAGTAATTAGTTGACCTTATTTAAAAGTGTGAGTTAATCTAAATTTATTCATAAATGAAATATGTGCATGATTATAAAAATTAAGTTAAAATAAAAGGATAGTTTACTTAAAAATCTAAAACTTATAAAGTAATGTGTAGTTTTTATTAAGAGCTCAACTAAGAAATATTTGTTTTGACCAATGTAAAATTTTTAGGTTACTCACACAAGCCAGCACACGCAAATTAAAAAGAAACTCAATATTGTAATGACCTGGCTCTCAGCACTATAGCCAGGTGCATCATGGGAGTTAGTTTATGTGTTATATTATTTAAAATACATAAGTTGTTTTGTTATAAACTTAATGTGTGATTATGTTTGAGCTGGCTTCTGTGAGTTAAGCCCAATATTTAATTTATTGATAAAAGTTTGGCCATCACCATCAACGAGGGTAGTGTGTAAAGGAAGCACCCTAGTGGTATGGTCCTGTTAAGGGCTGTTCATGTTCAGAGCTCAGAATAAAAAGGTTAACTGAAAGTGCTGTCTCCTACCTGCTTATTCTGCCAGATTATTACTGACAACAGAGAAACTTAGGGTTGTGTGGTGTATGGGACATGAGTGTTCTCCTTGCTAACATGCTGATAAGTTATGCACCATAAATGCCAGCACCCTGCTAGCCATTTAGATTAATTAAACAGTTTAGTTAGATTATAGCAGCTCCAGTTGCCCATGTACAGCAATCATTACAGTATGCTTTGTACTTTCAAAATATTAAGGCAAATTATTTATTTTTCATTGGTTCAAGTGATCAAACGTGGATGTGAAACCATTACCTTATTTTTTTTTAATTGGTTGAATGAACATTTTATGGGAATTGCTGTTTTGATTAAAGCTTTATCTTCTTGTTTAGAACAAAAAGAGAATTTAAATTAATTGACTTTCTTCAAAAAGACAAATATGCTTTGTACCAAGTTATATAAAATAGTTCTCATAAAGATAGAAAATATTAAGGCAAATTATTTATTTTTCTTTAGGTCAAGTGATAAAATTTAAATGTGAACTATTACCCAAATTTTTTAATTGGATGAATGAAAGCTTTCTTCAAGTGCACTACATGGAATAAACAGCTTTTGTGAGGAAATAATTTGTTATTTATTCAATCTAACGCCTGTTCGCTAATCTTCAACATGTTTTACACTAAACACCACGCTTGTGGTGAATCAAATGTATATTTACCCTAACATTTTTTTGACTGTCATCTGTGAAAGCTGACCAGTAATAATTATTATATTATTATTAATTATATAATGGTAATTATTATATATTATTAATTATTATATTATATTATTTTATCAATAGTGAGTAACACACAAATTTCCATCCCCATATAGTTTAGGAAATCTCTAACTCACTCACAAACAGATCAATTCAAATTAAAATGAGAACCACACTTTCAGAAGACAGACAGTTACCATCAAAGATACATTCTTATAAAATTATCCATTCGGTAATTTGAACGAGAACATAATGGGTGATTTGTTATTTTACATGGTAATTTAAGTACTCACTAACCTGAATGCAGAAGTGCCTCGGGCTAATATTTATCTTTTTATTCCGTCATGATGACCTGTTATACAAGCAAAACTTCACAAAGCTTTCTTCCATTTCATGAAAGTAGCACAGTCCTCTCTCTTTAGTTTGCCATTTTAAAAGCTGAGTACAAAAGAGATTAAGTGTTGCTACTGACCAATGTCACCCATGTGACGGAACCTGTCATGAACTATGGGTAAAAAAATGACTTTCTGTGTCGATGTTATGAAGCGTCACAAACATGGCATTGGATGTCATGCACTATAGCACACTATTCGAGAAGAAACAATTGAATATTGTCCAATGCACATTTTTCATTTATAAATCCCCACAGCACCCTATGTCAAATAGTGGCAACATCTAAAAGAAATGGTGTAATCTAAACGAGGCTTTACTCTGCATTGTCAGACTCTGATGTTTCTGCAGTATCAGAATAGTTGCTTCAGAACAGCAGCTCATTTAAAGTAACATGCAGAAATAACTGCATTTCTTAGCATCTAAATACAGTCAATTTGACAAGCTATAATAAATCAGTGAGCTATTTTAAGTTGAAACTTTACAGACACACTCTGGGGTACCAGAGATTTATTTGACACCTTATGAAAAGGGGTATAATATCTCACCTTTAATGCATATTGAAAGATGTATGAAAAGTAATAAGACATCCACTGCAAGTGTTTTGTCAGTATCAGCTCTTACATCACAGGCCATAAGATGTGTTAAAAAGGAACTGGATTTCTCAAGTCGCCGGCCTTGTAGCCTGAGACTCTTATACATTTTTAAAGATGTGTAGGAAGGGTGATAATTTGTTCACAGTGTGTGTTCACAAAGGTATCTGTTTTACCAACTAGAGCCAATAATTATGTCATTATCACTAATAGCACCATTCAGAACTTGGATAGCAGTTTCAATTTGGGCTGAGACACGTCTCGCTTCTGCTTCTGTCTTTTCCCATCTGCAGGTACAAGCATGCCAATGGAACATAGCTATTTCTAAAGTTGGCTAAATGAAGGAGACACAGGAAAGTGCCATATTTTGATGCTCAGCACAGTCCTGTCTGGATTACTAGCTGAAAGTAAATCATGTCACTGACACAAAATAAGAATCCCTTTATATTTGTACATAACTTCTGGAGTAGCTTCAGTGTTCACAGTGTATACATTTTTTATATAAAATAAATGTCATATTAGGGCAACCGGAAACCGGAGCACCCAAAGACATGTGGTACAGGTGAATTGGGTGTGCTAAAATTGACTGAATTCAACTGGCTAAAACCACAAACAAATTCACAGTGTCAAAGAATAACATACAAACTACATCATGGTCATTTGTTCAATATAAGTTTATTTTTTATTTTATCTGATGACTCAATGAGTGCAGTATATATTCATTTCATAATAACAGAACAGTGTTCTCACAACAATTAAAAAGAATAGTTGACATAAAAATGTGAATTTCCTGATTATTTCTCACCCTCAGGTTTTTTAATTAGTACATATAGCCTATTAATTTCTTCAGCTGAAGAGATATAAAAGCTTTGTAGGAAAAACCATCCTCATTGTAAGTGCCTTTGGACAGAAGCGTCTGCTATATGACTAAAGGTAAAGGTAAAACATTACAGGATTTATATACTGCCTGCAAGTGAATGGGGATCAACGCAAATAATTTTTGATGCCCTAAGATCCACATTTTTGCATAGTCCAAACAACCTCATTTGATAAATGTGGGTCTTTTAGTAAAACAATAAATTCATTCATTTTCTTGTCGGCTTAGTCCCTTTATTAATCTGGGGTCGCCACAGCGGAATGAACCGCCAACTTATCCAGCACGATTTTATGCAGCGGATGCCCTTCCAGCCACAACCCATCTCTGGGAAACATCCACACACTCATTCACACTCATACACTACGGACAATTTAGCTTACCCAATTCACCTGTACCACATGTCTGTGGACTGTGGGGGAAACCGGAGCACCCGGAGGAAACCCACGCGAACGCAGGGAGAACATGCAAACTCCACACAGAAACGCCAACTGACCCAGCCCAACCGAGGTTCGAACCTGCGACCCAGCGACGTTCTTGCTGTGAGTCACCACAATTAGTCATTTAAAATAAAATTAAATAAAATGTAATAAAATAAAATGAATAAACTAAATAAAATAAATAAATAAAATTTAATAACATAAAAAAAATAAAATAAATGTAAAAATAAAATTTAATAAAATACTTGTTTCTTAACTAGAATTGGGAGGGGGACTAATAGTTTTATAAAATATGAATATTAGATTAGAATATTAGATTAGGTTAGGTTAGATAAAATTAGATTAGATTAGATTAGGTTAGGTTAGGTTAGGTTAGGTTAGGTTAGGTTAGGTTAGATTAGATTAGATTAGATTAGATTAGATTAGATTAGATTAGATTAGGTTAGGTTAGGTTAGGTTAGGTTAGGTTAGGTTAGGTTAGATAAGATTAGATTAGATTAGATTAAATTAAATGTCTTTATTGTCCACACTAATTTGCTTTTGGCCTCACAAAAAGTTACTAAAAACATCCCCAAACATCACAAATATAAAACACAAACACAAAGCTTTCTACACCACAGATTACCAACACAAAACCCTGGCTTATCAAACCAGAAATAAATTTACAGTGTCACAGAATAACATACAAACTACTTTATGGTTATTTGTTCAATATAGTATTAGCAGACAGTATAAAAGATTTCTTTAAAATATTTGTTTTTGCTGTGGGTACTCTGTATCGTCTACCAGAAGGAAGCTTTTCAAATGCATAATAAAGAGGATGAGGTGAGTCCTGAACTATTTGTGAGGCTTTGTCTGGTCTGGTTTATATACACTTCCACAAGCTGCCTCTGGGGGTCCAATATGATCTTACGAACTGTGTTAATGGTCTTTGCAAGTTTGCAAGAATATGCAAACATTCACTGTGATTTATATGCCTAAAGTTTTCCTTTGTCATCATTCAGCTAGGAATTTTGAATGTGTCAATGATTTAATATTTTCCATTCCAATCTACAATATTTAAGAAAAAAAGTTGAGTAGTTACTTAATATTATTGTCAGCCATTTCAACAGTTTTGTCATGAAACAGTTGTCATATATTAAATGTTCTGCTAATCAATGTTAAACTTTCACTGGAATTTGCTGTTTTCTTTTACTTTAATTTGATTGTCGCTTAAACATTTTGACACATACAAGCACAGCTAAGTCTAAAAATGTAATCGTTAAACTATTTTATCATCTTAATAATCGGGAACCCAATAATGAAGTTAAATAATCTCAGATTTTGGGATGGAGAGTGTATCCATTTAGGTAGGGATCTGCTGCTGTCACTTTCTATGGTGGTTACAGCCCTGACACACATACACAAAGTTAGTTAGGCAAACTTCAGGCTTTAGAGATTTAAATGCAAAATGGACAAAGTCGCCATAGTGATGAATCAGCTCTTTTTGTCCAGTAAATCTTAATGAGTTGTTTATACAGCTCTCCAGTCACTAATATAGTGCAAATGTTTTCTTGTGACCACACGTGTAATGAGAGTTTCTGTAATAATAATCACCCAGCTGAGCTGTTTACCATCCTTCATTATGAATATCACACCATGAGTCTTTTCATCTTCATCAATGTCGACCCATGAGAGAGAGCCAGGAGTCCCTTTTTGAGAAAACAGAACCAGGAGATGAGATCTCTAATCTTAACAAGTCAAGTAATTAAAAATAGTTGTTGGGAATTTTCAGAATAAAATGTTTAATGAGGACATGAATTTTTTTTTTTAAATCTAATAATGATTATGTTCATTTTTATGGATCATTCTTAAAAAAAATCTCTCAATATCTACAATCCAGGCTAGTCTACAGCCTACATTTTTGCAAAACGTAAAACTGGTTGCTTGCACACATCAGATAAAAAAAAATGCACTAAATGTCACTGTCTACGTTTTTGCGAATCTGAAATGCGTTACTTAGGGTACATTTAGTTGTACATTACAGATACACATGCGTTCCGCAAAAAGACGGGGCTTAACATACAGATCATACTCTTCCTTAAACCCAACCAATAGCATTTCAAAAGCTAACATGAGAGATTAGTGCACTGCAACAATAGTTTTACCTTGATTTTGCATTGTTTTTATCTGTTTTGTGGAACTCTTCTTCACCAGTCTTGACCCATACACTTGACGCCAAGTACAACATCGTACTATGTGAGCTATCAAGCAAACTTTCCAGAACAAATGTCCATGTGGAGACAAATAGCTGAGGCAAACTTATTTGATTACATATTTATGTAATTATGTAACTATAATTGTGGTGGCTTGTGAAAGCCAACATACTGTTATATTACTTAAACTTATAATTATTTTTTCTTCTTCTACTTCTTAGACTATTTTAAGAACGCATCTCCTCCTAGACCGTTTAACCTACAACCACCAAACTAACTCCAAACCTCCAAACTACACTGAATTAAGTTGCTATATCTTTTCCAACTGATCCCACTAACAGTTTTCTGAAAAAAAAAACCTAATTTCCAAAGTCCCATTGACTTAACATTGGACCAAACTTTGTGACCTCATAAGTCATAACTTTCTGCCAGACTGTCATACAGACTTAAGTTTGGGCTCTTTTAACTCAGATTACCAATCTGCCAACCAGTGATCACCTTTCAACTTACTAGCCACACCCTAGCAACCACTTACAGCACCTTAGCAACTGTCCGATAGATTTCCATTATAAAAAACTGCCATTGACTTTACATTGGACATACTAACAACATACCAATTGATGCTAACAGTAGGTGTATCCCAAATCACATACTTATGCACTATTCTACGCCATTTTGTAGTATAAATAGTGTAGGTAGTGCGTTCACACTGAAAACTCTAAAAATAATAAGTGCACTTTAATTACCTGGATGATGCACTCATTCGACTGGTAAAATGAAGTGTGTAATGATGGACACTTCACGCACTCAACGACCGCTGCTTTGCTCACATAGCGAAAGGGGTGGAGCTATGGGACACTAATTTTGGATAAATTTATTTATTTTGGATTGTGAAAGCAAAAATCTCCTATGAGAGTGACAATAGCGCCTCCCGGTGGTGAATGTGGTTATACTAATGGCAGGTATTATTTGGTACTTTGGTCATTTATTTCACTAATTTGACAGCCATCAAATGTCAGCAGGGAAACGGTTTGAATTTCCGCTTAGTAAAAAAACCATTAGTGTTCCATTTGGGACAACACTACATTTACATGCTGTTGAGCGTGTAAGTGCATAAGTACATAGAGCATAAGTGCATAGTGTATAGTGTGCCATTTGGGATGCAGCTACTACACTAATCATACTAGAAACATGCTATCGACATACCGATCATCCAATCATACTAGCAACATGCTAATTCATACTATAATCATACTAGCAACATGCTAATTCATACTATAATCATACTAGCAACATGCTAATTCATACTATAAACATACTAGTAACATGCTTATTCATACTAAATTCATGCTAACAACATGCTAGTTTATACTAGAACCATGTTAACAACATGCTAATTTATGGTAGAAACATGCTAGCAACATGCTAATTTATACCGCCTAGCGACACCCTATCAATTCCTTAGCAACCACCTAGCAACGCCTTAGCAACTGCCTAGCAACCACTCAGAACACCCTAGAAACCACCTAGCAACACCTTAGCAACAACCTAAAACACCTTAGAAACCACCTAGTAACACTTTGGCAACCACCTAGCAATGCCTTAGCGACACCTTAGCAATCCCCTAGCAACACCTTAGCAACCACTAAGCAACGCGTTAACAATAGCCTAGCAACGCTTTAGCAACCACCTGGCAACCACTCAGAACACCATAGCTACCGCATAGCAACACCTTAGCAACTGCCTAGAACACCATAGCAACTGCTTAGCAACACCTGCAACATCTTAGCAACTGACTAGAACACCCTAGCAACCGCCTAGCAATACATAAGTAACCACCTAGCAACCACTCAGAACACCACAACAACCGCCTAGCGACACCTTAGCAACCGCCTAGCAACACCTTAGCAACCACTTAGCAACTGCCTAGCAACACCTTAGCAACTAACAAGCAACCACTCAGAACACCATAGCAACCACCTAGCAACACCTTAGCAACCACTCAGAAAGTTTGTCTACGAACTTTACTTTTCTAATTACGTATATTATCTATTGATATCAAAGTCTGTGTAATAGTAAATAATAAGAAATATATTGTATATAACTTTATCTTCTTTTCCATTTAATTTTAAAGTTTTTGTATCTTGTATTTATTGTATTTTATTTGTATTTTAGACTGTTCCAAAGCCACATTCCACACTGGTCAATAAGGGAAGTTTCTCAGCCTTTCTCAGCTCAACATTGTCACCAATTGTCAGCTCCCCATACAGCCTCTAAAACATATTGGTTTTATGTGAATGAGTGGGCAGAGAGATTGTCACCTAATTTTGTAGTAAATACTACAGTACATCACACTCAAAAGCCTTATGGTCAAATGTTTAGTTTGTATTTTCTCCCTTTATTTGTGCTAAACAGTTTATAATCATAAAATATAGTACAAACATCAGGGTAAATTTCTGCAGGGCCCAAAAACCCTCTCAGTCTGTGTGAAAAAATATGAATGGGGGAAATATGAAAATATGAAAGCAATGTGTAATGTAAGCAATATAATAATTTTGCAAGGTTGATTCAGCACATTTAAGTTTGACTTGTGGATTTATATTTTTTTATTTGTTTATGAAAACTTTGAGTGGTTGGATAAACAGCCTTTTAAATGGATCTGTCAGAACGGCTTACAAATAGATCAATAAATGTGTGCTCTGAAAGATTAATAGGTTTCTTATGGGTTTGGAACAAAAAAAACTGATTTTGTGCCCTTGATGCACAGTACCAGTTCCAAATCAATACTTAGATATTTCAATTTCTAAGGGCATCCTTCAAGTACATCAGATTGCATTAAAAAATATGTAGTACGAAAGCAGACAACTACATAGCTCTGTATTATGAAAAAAAAAGTCCAAATAGTGACATCGTTTTTATTTCTCTGTGAACTGACCCTTTAATGCCATCAGACGCAATGAAGGAGTAAAACATGTCCTCTTCTCTTGGTGTATTTATCCATCAGAGACTATTTTTTTTAATTATTTTTTAACAAAGTAATAATCCATTAAAGCACTCCAATTCATTGGCAAACGATTCTGAATATAATGGAAACCAGCTTATTCTCTGTCATTATATTTTTGTTTATGATGGCTGTTTATCCACAAACACACAAAAAAATTTTAAATAAATAAATAATAATCTCCTCCAAAATGACCGTCTAGCTCTCACAAACACCGTTTCTTTATTAATATGCAAAAT
Source organism: Danio tinwini (assembly GCA_903798205.1). NCBI lineage: Eukaryota > Metazoa > Chordata > Actinopteri > Cypriniformes > Danionidae > Danio > Danio tinwini. The sequence goes on along the minus strand of CAIGQZ010032312.1, from coordinate 2,971,088 downwards.
TCAACTATACAGATCTGACTTGCAAATGCTGCCATTTACATTCCCTAGTGTGACCAACATCACAGTCCTGTTTAAACAACAAGTGCGACTACAAAGGAAGCTTCAATTACAAAAATATTCAAAGGTAAAAATGAAGCGAGAATAGTTTGAAGGTCGTTATCATGTTCTGCTTGATTTAATCTAATATCTCCCTTTAGCGCAGTGCCAAACAGCAGGCAAACATTCATTTCCAACTCAAGCCATAAAACACATTACGTTTTAAAATGAGAGTTTCTGTTGTTATTCTGTTTTGAGGAAAATACAAATATCTGACTCCAGTCGATCTTTTATTATTGCATATTGGTTATAATATTGAGGAATTAAAGGTCATCTTAAATGAACAATGATTGTAATTTTGGACTTCATTTAATCTATGACACTAAAGATTACAACACTTTTAGATTTGTCTTTGAGTCTTCCCTATAGAGATAATTAAAAAGTCAAATTCTGACTGATGTATTGGTAATGTCATTATTATTTTTATGTTCGTTCATTTTCTTTTTAGCTTAGTCCCTTTATTAATCTGGGGTTGCCACAGCGGAATGAACCGCCAACTTATCCAGCATATGTTTTACACAGCGGATGCCCTTCCAACTGCAACCTATCACTGGGAAACATCCATACACAAATACAGACAATTTAGCTTACCCAATTCACCTACAGCGCATGTCTTTGGACTTGTGGGGGAAACCGGAGCACTCAGAGGAAACACACGGAGAACATGCAAACTCCACACAGAAATGCCAACTAACCCAGCCGGGGCTTGAACCAGTGACCTTCTTGCTATGAGGCGATTGTGCTACCCACTGCACCACTGTGCTGCCCCTATTTTTATGTTATGACCAATACATGGTCCGAATTAAACTTTTTAGCAGTAAAACAAACTATTAAAACAGATCTTAGCAATCGAATTAAAGTATCAGCTGCTTCAGGGCGTAAAATCTAAATCTCATTTGAACATATTAACTCGATTACAATTAATAAACGATAATTTTATTTATTGTATTTTTTACTCCCATATTTCACTAACAAGTTTTATACAGTAAATATGCTCACATATTACAAATGAGAGATTTCTGAATCAAGAGTGCATTAATTGATTTGAAAATTAGTGAAGGAAACACACTATCTATTATCTATGATTATTTATTGAACATCAAGGTTAAACAACGAAAATTAAAACACACATTGCCTAAAACCAACAGTCACTTTTTAAAAAAATAAATAACTTGTACCTTTGGAAACAAAATAAATGATTGTTTTTCATATTAAAACTAGAAAATAAACAGTATCTCTTAAAAAAAAAATAACTCTTGTATATCCTGTAAATAATAATTTAAACAGTTAAACATTTCTTGCACTTTCTGTAACATTTTAATGCAAATAATAATTGTATTGTAATGGAAAATATGGTGACTCACGACATCTCTGGCGCAGTTTCCAATCATCGTCACTATGTAGTGCAAACGTGCGATGTGTAAACCATGACCGCGCAAAGGCTGCACCAGACCATACCCGTGTGCTCGATGCTGAAGTATAAATCAGCCTCAACACAGCGGGGTCACGTGACTCCACATGCAGCAGAAATAGTAATTGAAAAAACTGACCTGGAAAAATTAGATCGATTATGAATGTTGATTTAGATTACTTTTCCAATAATCGCCCAGCGCTATTAAGTATTAAAACTACTAACACCAAAATAAAATAAATATAGGAAACATTTCATAAATAAAATGAATGCACACACATGGCAGCAAATGTAATATAAATGTAAAAATAGGAGAAATGAAAACTATTAAAACAACAATAAAATATAGTAAATCAGCCAACACTAGTCACCAACCAGGTATGACTATTTTGCAAGATACTAGTATTAAGCTTAAAGTGCTATTTAAAATTTAACTCTAAAGTTTAATTTTTTTAAGTTTATTAGGCAAGTGTTTGGGTAGCAGTGGTTTGTTCTGTAGTGAATCGGAGGGTGGAAGGGAGATCGCTTCTTAAAGGGGCTAATATTACTTACCTTAAAATGATTTTTAAAACATTTAAGCTGCTGTTATTCCAGGCAAACTAAATAAAATAATACTTTCTCCATATGAAAAAGCATAATAGTAAATAATGTGGAACAAATGATAAACATCACTTGGTAAATATTAGAAAAAGACTCACATATTTCTCAGGGGGCTAATATTTTTACATTCAACTATATATAGATAGTAAAGATCTAAATATAACAAATATAAATAACAGAAGAATTTATAAAAGAAAACTGTGATGGATGTCACAATGGACATTACTTTATTTTGTATTCTTATCGACCTTATTCTTCAATGCAGAAGTGTACTCATTTTTGCAATTGTTTTAGAACTTCCGATTCAGCTGCCTATGGCAGAAATGACTAGGAATAATAAACAGCAGAAAACGGTCAAACTACTTGCTCTACAAACAAGTGTTTGCATGACTATACATAAAAAACTGAATAATATTATTAGAAAAAATCGGTTTACAACATCAAGCAGCATAACGAGCTGTTTTTAATGTCTGAAAATGAATGGAAGTGAATGAGGCTGGAAGTGTTGAGCCAAAAAGATTTCAATGGCTGCACCCGCTTGTACGCAAAGAATAAGGTCAATACAGCAGGACCATTATTTTCACATTATGTTTACAGTACTACCAACAACTCACCGCAGTTTAAATAGCACACGGCATGTGACAGCACTAAACTGATTCATATTGGTTTTTTTATCCGATGTCCATTCCTGTTTACATGAGTGACGGAGTTTCCAGTTGTGAGTCACCAGCGATTTTTAACCTCTTGCTCCTCCACTTTCCCTGTTTGTACATTGCCTACTATGTGCTCTATATTCTCCACAGATCACAAATGCTCAGCTGACTAACAGGATTTCAGAGCCTGTCCAAAGCTGATGTGTTTGCATTTCTCCTTCAGGTGAAATGTAAGGATTCGTAATCGAGAAAGTGTCAGGGAAAGCATTTCTACAGCAAGAAAGTGCCACACATGCAGAACACTGAGAGCCCAGTGGAGCTCTAAACGCTCTAACATGAGGGGAAAAAAACATCTAGGTAGTCGACCTGCTAGCCTTGCACGGTGTTTTGTCCAGTCTTGACTGGTAAAGTAAAAAACAACCTAAGGTAAAAGCAGTGCAACATCAAAGTGCCACACAACAACTCTTTGAGAAAATAGAGAGTCTACTTTTTGTTTGCAGAAGTAGAAGATTTTTTTATTCAAAATGCAGCTGAAAGTGAATAAATGATTGTTTACAGGGCTTTTCCTCAGGCAATTCAATTCACTTCTCAGCTCAGTTTAGCAATTTGTTTTCATCTTCCTTTTTGCTGTCTTAAATTATTCTTATTTTGATATGATTTACTTGCATCTCATAAAATTTTGAAATATTATATTTGCACAACAGGATTTTTTTCATATTACCATATATTCATATTTTTATATTATATATGATTTTATTTTACATTTAGTCAAAGTTTTAGCAATTTAGATAAGTCTTTATTAATTAATTTACATCAAATTAAGCTAAAAGAATGAACAAATGCCTTGGGCAACTTTGCTAAAACATAAAATTTTTATTTGTTATGTTGTTTTAGGGCTGCATGGTGGTGCAGTGGGTAGCACGTTTGCCTCACAGCAAGAAGGTTGCTGGTTCGAGCCTCGGCTGGGTCAGTTGGCATTTCTGTGTGGAGTTTGCATGTTCTTCCCGTGTTCGTGTGGGTTTCCTCCGGGTGCTCCAGTTTCCCCCACAAGTCCAAAGACATGCTGTACAGGTGAATTGGGTAGGTTAAATTGTCCATAGTATGAGTGTGTGTGGATGATTCCCAGTGATGGGTTGCAGCTGGAAGGGCATCCGCTGCGGAAAACATTTGCTAGATAAGTTGGTGGTTCATTCCGCTGTGGCAACCCCAGATTAAAAAAGGGACTAAGCCAAAATGAAAATGAATGAAAGAATGTTGTTTTAGTTTAGTTTTAGGTGTTCTCTGGAAAAATAAAGTTTCTGTTTATCTATTTATTTATTTTTTTTTATCGCATTATAGATCTAGAGCTATAGACCTAGAGCTCCATCAGCAGAGTTTACAGTTTAGGAAAGTGACATTAATTGATTTTTTTAAGTAATTCAAACGAATACATTTTTGGTTCTATTTAAATGATCAAAACACAAAGTCTAAAGCATACGGAGCAAAAGGTGTGTTTTGAGCATAACCTACATTAAATCAATCAGAGTCTCATCTCCCATTCACTTTAAGAATCAGTTGCATCGCACCATGGCACATTTGCTTTATACATGGCGAACTTTGTAAGTGGAAAAACTGAACGCTACACTAGCGAGAAAACAGTTAAACAGAGAATCTGCAGCACAAGGCTAAAGAACGAGCCTCCTCCATTCAGTCTCTTTACTTTCTGTATACTTTTACTCTTTTTTTTTTATAAGGAAATGGTGGAAACTCACTCCACTGAAGACATCCATCAGCCTACATATTTAATTCTGGTTATTAAGCGCAAAGGTTTGTTTCAAAACTATTTCTAATTCCAGTTATAATTTCCAGCAAACAAATAAATAAACAATAATAATGAAGTTTGTTCAAAAAACTGAGTTATATCCAAACACACGTTTTATTTATGCCCATATGGTGGTCTTATACGAAGGCCCATATAGGTCTCCAAAACCCGACAGATGGACAAATCTAAAGTTGTTTTTATGAAAACAAATATAAATATGCATACAATAAATACTACTACTACTACTACTAATAATAAAATTATATAAATGCTAATTGTCATGAATAAACTGAAAAAGCCCTCCCACATGAAAGCGGCATGGAGGCAGTGGTTTTTATATTTATTTAAAAAATAATAATTTTTGTAACATTTGGATTCTTTATTTTTTTTCATATGTAAATATATTTGTGTATTGCTGTACATCCTATCTGTATTAAGCAATGTGTACGCGTTTGGACCTGGATAGGCGCATAACTATTGTGCTCTGCGCTGGACTTTAGACCTGCTTTCAGTTGGTCACTGGTGCAGTCTATTTCAGTTCCTCAAAACAGCAATGTGCCAACAATTGCCTTAACACACCTCTTTTCTAGACTGGCACACCCATGAGTCCACAAAGTGGTGCAAATGGATTTGCTATTTTAAAAAACGTGGCACAAAATGTGATAATTAGGGTTGCGCTGGTCTGAAAATTGCAAAAAAAATAATTTAAATAAAACAAAATTATAATAAATAAATAAATTTTAAATAAATCGCACCAAACACGTCTTGCTATTGCTTATGATAGAGCCCTTTGTGTGTATGTGTGTGAGTACAGACAACTTTTGAGGTAAAAAAAAAAATACTCTGTAGTTCAACAAAGTGATATTTGCTGAAATTTTAGAGTATAAAGTCATGAACTGTTTGTATTGGCAATGCCAATTATGCTATAAAAAGAAGATAATAAGTTATCAGCAATTTTTGAACATGCATCTTAACAGAAATTCTCCTTATAGAAGCTTGGGTCTCATGGGTATTTATTTACTTTTCATTTCAGTTTGAATTGCTATGGTTCCTGGGTCACTCATGTCAATCACTGTATAAAAACTGCTAGCATGCGATTTTGAATTCAGCACAAGCTCCTTCATTCAGTTTCCTTCAGCTTAGTCTCTTATTTATCAGGGGTCGCCACAGTGCAATGAACCGCTAACTATTCCAGCATATGTTTTACGCACTTCTAGCTACAACTTATTACTGGAAAACATCCATACACACTCATTCACACACACACACACACACACACACACACACACACACACACACACACACACACACACACACACACACGCTCATACAGTACAGCCAATTTAGTTCATCCACTTCACCTATAGCACATGTCTTTGGACTGTGGGGGAAACCAGAGCACCCGGAGGAAACCCACGCGAACACTGGGAGAACATGCAAACACACAGAAATTACAACTGGCCCAGCCGCGACATGAACCAGCGACCTTCTTGCTGTGAGGGGACAGTTCTAACCACTTTAGCAGAAGTTTCACGAACATAAAGAAAAAGCATTACATTGTCAACCACTTAATGGAGGTAAAAGCCCATTAGCTCCTGAAGTGAGCTAAATATTAGAAATACATGAAGAGCTTTGACAGATTGGGTTTCTGGAACATGCAAATCGTACTCGATTAGCATTCAGTATAAGTATTTAAAAATTTTCAAGCTTAAGAAGTTCAGCGGGTCCTCGGGCAGAAAGTTCCTGGAGCAGAGTCAGCGCTTCATTTCTCACATCAAGCCAATGCTAGAAAGTCAGAAATAGTGGAATCATAACAGGAAAGGGAACATCTGCTGACAGCATGACACATCTTCATCACCAGCCCTCAGAAAATCTGTCCACGGAGAAGTGAGAACTAAAAAGAGGACAGCGATGCTCTCGACAGCCAAAAAGATCACGCAAAAGAGATGGAAAGACGAAGTCCAAAAGCTGCCAAAAAGCATGCAAACGAAATATATTTGACAGGGGGGAAGACAAATAACCCAGGAGACGGCATTCTGGCTTTCCACATTTTTTTTTAGAAGTGTTACAGCAGCGCTCACAGATGGAGAGGGGCTCCCTGTGTTTTGTGTATCAGGAGACATGGTGTCGCTCAGCTACATTTCCAGACATGACTAAATGAGTAATGGGTTCCTGTGCTGCCCGTTCACTTAATCCATATTTAGCCTTACATTGGCAGGCTACACACCACCGCGCTGTTCGCAAGCACAGTTAATGTTCAATTAAATCCATAGGGGCTTCACCAACAGCAAATGGAGAGCTAAATGTTGGTGACTAAAGAAAAGGGAATTACATGTGCTAGCTTTGTATTCAGAGAAGCCCTGATATTAAAATTCAAGCAGATAATACTTGATCTGCACCCCAATCATCACAAATACTGCAGAAGACTTATTGATTCTCACAGAAATCAGTCAAGTTTGGTGCCATACTAGATGACTTTATTAATAAGTTACCTGAGTCATTGCAAATATGTATGGATGCTGTGATCCAAGCTCAATATTAATTAGTTTCTACTGAACCATGACTTTATATTTTGTACTGTACATTATTTCTGTTAGGTGACTAGACTTTTGTCTAAGCAAAATCAGACCTTACTGTCCTATTTAAATAATTAAAAATCAAGGCATGATCATATTTAATTTAGGTAAAATAAGCGTAATCTAGAAGCCTTTGCCTTTCATATAAGTCACTTCTGATACCAAATGATCAACTAGAAGTCAAGTTATTATTTGTTGTTTCTAAAACTTGGATAGGCGACAGGACTTTTGTCAGGTAGTGTATGTACTGTATTTCATAGGTGATAATGGTGAAACACTAGTAAATATTAAAATTCAACAGCTCCTCAATACGTAACAGCATGTTAAAGTCATATGTAGTTTATGTGGAACAAAATGTGAAACTCACATGAAACACATGTAGAATGGGGGTTTGGAGCATTTTTTTTATGAGAAACATGTTTTCACACATCTACATTTTCTAAAGGCTATAATGCGAGTTTCAAATCAAAATATTTCAAAACCACATTTTTACATGTTCACATTTCTTCCACATATTTTATGTGTGGCTTTGACGTTTGACGTTTACCCTTATAGAGAAGATTTCATCATATTAAAATCATGTTATTTATATCACATTAAAATGATCACAATATAACTACAATAACCACATAAAATTCACATTATTTTAATGTGATTGCACAAGTGAAATTGATGTGGTTTTTCAGTAAGGGTTATAATGTAAAATATTAATAAATTTTGTTATTTACAACAAAAGATTCCATTCATTTAAAGAGCATATTGCAGGTAAAAAAAATAAACTATAAAAAAAGGTAGAATAGTTTCTGAAAATACTACATAATACCATAATATACCATATTAAAATGTTTTACGAAGCACAAAGACACAAATTTTTAAGAAAATGTTTTCGCCACTTCAGGAAAACCTGCTTTTTTTTTCCAACCACGTGGTGACGTCGCATTTTTATGGATTGTTGTCAAAATGGGGTCATTTTTCTAATATGTGAAAGATAAGGGTTCATTGCCTATATGCAGTGTAGCGGTATTATCTAAGAACAAAGTACCAATACGAATTATCTTATACCCATGGCAAATAAAAATTGACAAAAAAAGAAACATTGTTTTAAAACTTATTTTAATTGTTTTAATATTTGATGTTGTTTTTATTTCAATACAAAAAGCTCTGAAACATTCTGTATAAAAAAAAGATTTTCAAACACATTGTTTACATGTTTCTGCATTATTCCAGACGTTCTGTTATTTGTGTTTTGTATTTACTTATCTACAATTAAAATAATAGTGACAATGTGGCATAAGTTAAATGTTAAATGCTTATTAGTTTTTTTTACTGGTAGTATTATTACTTATAGATGATCAATCTAGCTTTGCTATTGCCTGATAAGATTTGTTAGCCAACATATCTGTCTGTAAGCTAACACTGGTCTCGCACCAAGAACCTGCTCTGTTCTCCTCACATTACAGCTCAATTACTCTTCTCTGACTTCTATTCTGTCTGCTGGTCTGTCCACAAGCTCATAATTATAAGGCTGTGGTTCATTGTTTGTGTGAATATCTCAGAATATCTTATCTCTGCATGCAAATGTGCAGCGCAATCAGTTGTCTTCATAATGTTTAGATGAGCAATCTTCCCATTCTGACGTCACTTCCGGTCTGGCGATTTTCAGATGCAGATGAACACTTAATAATAATAGACGGCTTAATAATAAATTTTAACACATATTTTAAAGAAAATCGAGTTCCTACATTATTCTTATGCACCTTGACCCACTGAGGTGTCTAACTTACAATATGCTCTTTAAGACTAAACATTTAAGATTAAATTCAGCATTATTTTTAAGTCACTTTTTTATATTACCTTAAATAAGCATTTCATGATGTAATTCAAATGTCAAAATAGTGGAAACAGCCACGGCACAATTAAATTTCTAAAAAACGGCACGTGATGATGACACCCGCATTCATATATTTTTGCATGGTCTATAAAAATCATCCCTCAACTTGAAGAAGCACTGAGGAGGTAGTGTGACAAATTGATGTCTGAATCATTTGATATTTTAGTCCACGTGTGCCACAGGGAGTGAAAAAGACAGGTGGGTGAAGTTAGCGGCACAAATTAGTTAGCAGCTAACCCAATTAAGAGACATCCTGAAGCCATGAAGCAAAACTCACTTTGAAGACTGAATTATCATATATTTCTGTGTCACAAAATGTTGGTTGTGGAGATTCTTCAAAGAGTAAACACACTCCTAGTGTTAACGCAGCCAATAGAAGTATTCTTCATTTTTCAAGCTTTGATTCTTTTAAAATGTGCTTTTGGGTATTACCTTGAGTATGTGCTCTTAAAATGAAAGGTTCATTATTGCCACTGATGTTTCCATGAAATAAAAAAACAGAATTTTAACATGATGGAAAATTAAAAAAAAATTCTTGTTTACAAAGAACTTTTAGTGATGAGTAAAAAACCATTGTGTGAGAAACAGTTTAATAATCCGAAGAATCTTTTTTTAAACATAAATAACTTTTTGTGGAATGAAAAGTTTCCATGATGTTAAAGGTCCCGTGAAGTATTTGAAATGGACATTTTTTTATTCAATGTTTGACGTAATCTCAACTGAAGACAGGCCAAGGGTCCATTCTTCGTACATAGATTACTCAATTAGCTGGATTTGGTTATTGACGATTTGACATGATGCAGGATCGTTTAGCAACATATCTAGTAGCTTAAACCTGCTCGGGAGCAGGCTTATTTAATATAAACAGGATTAGATAGAGTCTTTACAAACAAAGGTAATACTAAAAGTATATACCGAATGTTGACATTTTCTTACAGTAGTAACCTATTGATTACAAACACTGCAGAAAATAGAAAAATATAAAAATTGATTTAAATGTATATATAAATAGAAGTAAAAAAAATTATATATAAAACTATTATGCAATCTACACTCTGAAATAAAAGTACAAAAACTGTCACGGTGGTGTTCTCTTCCCAAGGGGTTCAGGGGATTTTTAGATACAAATGTGTACTTTTATAAGGCATTACCCTAGCTTCAACACAATTTGTGTATTATAATGGACATGGCCAATAGACAGACACCCTTAAAATCTCATTCATCAACACATGAGAACAGTACAAACAATCCCCAAATATACAAAATGAAGAGAAACATGCTACTATACCTCAGTGGCTACAGCGATAGTTGACCATCAGATGACTAGCATGGGTTTTTTCCAAAATGTCTCAGTGTTGGTATTGCTTTTAAATGTTGTGGGATCTCATTCCAGGCTTTTGTAAATACATAAAAGGAAGATCTCTGTCCTTAACAGTTTTTAAAAGCCGGTAACGGCAAACATCCATTTGTTACAGATCTGGTAGAACGATCAGTCCTTGTATTAAGTTTTGGTACCAAAGCACTAAGGGCTGCTGTGCACTATTTAAAAATTGATAGCCTAGTACTGTACATATAGCAGCTCTTCTCCTTTTAAAAAAATGGCCAAGAGCATAGGGCTGTATGATTAATCAAAAAAGATCGCAATCTCAAATCGACCCTACACACGATCTTAATCCAGCATCTCTACGATTAAATTAGACAATTATATTTCCAAAGTCAGGAGAGAAGCGTAAAGGCGGCTGTACATCATTTTATATATGTTGCTCAGCAATGTGGACACCTGCAAATGGTGTTGAAAGTGTCACATGCTGTATTTATAAGGTATAATTTACTCAAAAATGTCATTTCTGTCTTAATGTAATGATGTATTCACAGCCGTGAAATCTGCATGTTTACTACTGAAAGGGACGCACACGTGCCCGCCAATGAAGTCTACTTTAGTGAACAGCTGTGCTGGAATTATGATTTGCATGTGCGTTTTTATTCTCAAAGTGATGGCAGCCATGACATGAGCGCACTCTGCGGTGAAAGTGAAACCGAAATAGCTTTTTGGAGTTATGATTACAACAAGCATTTTATATGTTCCTTCTTTCATAGTGAACACAAAGTGTTGTGCATGAAAATAAATGTTTAACAGTGTCAGTATAACTACTGTAGCCTATGTAATGTTGAATATAATGCAAGAGGGAATCTGATAATGACAAATATCTCATTTTACCAGTGAAAAAATTATCTAATAATGTTGTTAATGACAGATTGCAAGCAAATGTCTCAAACATAATAATTCAACTTTAGAATTATGAATAGTAGTATTCTGATGAAATCACTTTATTATGCATTAATGACCAGGACAAATGTAAAGTCTGTTCAAGTCTACCATTATAAGTTTATACACAATGTAGCATTTTAACCAACAGTAGATCTACACATAGGCCTAATATTATTATTGTTGTTTTACCATATGTTTGAGAAATAAGAATAATAATAGCCTACACACAGTAACCTTTATTTTAAATCTACAGAATCATGGGAAAATTGTGATCTTGAATTTAAGCAAAAAAATATATAATCTTGTCATTTTAGCCAGAATCGTGCAGCCCTACAATAGGATTTCATGTTTATCACAGCTCTACCAGTACGAGTGGGCAAGATCAAGAGCATCAAATAAAAAGCAGAAAAAAAGGGGGCGGGATATGTCAGATAGAGACCCCTAGAGAGGATTGGTCAGAAGATTTGATGAGAAACTGACATATGAGGTGATAACAAAAATCATTGATATAGGTGGAAGTGACAAACTGCAGGCTTTGAATGTTTATATCTTCTACAATAAATGCATTTTTTCACTGTCTTAGAGCACACTGCATCTAGATATCCTTAAGACTAACATACTGATGCTAACATCTAAAAAATGTTATTTTAATTTCACAAGACTCTTAAAGGAATTTTTTTCTTTGTGGAAATACCAATTGCAGTTAAAAATCTTTCTTTTTAAGAGTGTTGCTATATCAATCTGACCAGTCTGATTTTTCTTTTTTTTTATCCTGCGTATAGTAATTTGTTTGCTACTCTTTTTCTAAAATGTACAAAAAATGTCTGCAACACAGCCCATGATGGATTAAAATCAATGGTTTATGACAGGTCTAAAAAACTTTTTTCTCCCCACAATTATGTGGGATAGGTAACCAATATTATCTTTGCACAAAACACTAACGTGAACTTGTTTGACTTTGAAATATAATTTGTATTTATTATATTATTATTTGACGCTCGGGTCTTGTTGGATCCCACTCATCAAACAACTTTAGTCACATGAGTGGGAGGACGATGTAAGGGAGGGCAAATTTATGCACTATTGACAGAGGGAACGCAATTTCATCCCTGTTCTCTAATGACTGTAATCAAGAACTGAGAAATATGGAGAGCAGGCCATTTCAGACATGCTTAATTATTGCTCAAGGTTAGTTATCTAGTTAATGGGACATTTGGGATATAATGATGCTGTAATATGGTGTGATTCCAAATCTAATAGAACTAGAGTATAGAAACAGATGTATTACTTGTTTTTAGCTCATTAAAAATAATCAATAAACCATTTTATTACCGCAAATTTCTTGCTTTTTTTATATTTATCATTTGTATAGATGCATTTGATAGATTGGAGAGGACGAAATTAATCATCTGTTTTACATTTGCCATTAGGAAATGACAGTGAACCAATCAAACAGTCAGTAGGCTACTTACCTTATTAAATATTCATGACCTGTGTTGCCAACTTAGCGACTTTGTAGCTATATTTAGCAACTTTTCTGACCCACTTAGCAACAAACTTTCAAAAAAGCGACTAGCGACATATCTAGCGACTTTTTTTGGTGTTGATGGAGGTTTTATAGAAGCATGTGTCCATATTGTGCCATTCCTACTATTCTCTACAAGCTGTGGGTGATGCCGTTGGCCACTCCCTCACCTCAGAGCACTCACAGGCGGCTCTGTCCTCATACAGGAGTCTCTTTCACCTGCAGCCTAAGAGCAGATCACCCCTCTGCGTACCGACAGCAAATTATTTAGCACTTCTCCTTTGTTTTAAATTTAACTATTTAATTTGACCATTTATTCTTTTCTTGTTCACAATCTGAGAGATTTAAGTTTTGGAGTTTATTACGTCTGGGAAATTACTGCAAATTCACTACACATCTATACTGATATTCTGTATTCAAACCGCAATAAATTTAGTTAAATTGACATGCATACATAAAGCGTAGAGCAAATATAAATACTCCTTCATTAACCATAGGCTATTAAACAAACAGAAATGGTTGGACATGATGACGTCAGTAATATGCAAATTGATGTATGTAGTAATCTAGCAACATTTAGCGACTTTTCAGGCAGAGTTTAGCGCCTTTTTATTGAAAATAGTTGGCAAGACTGTTCATTACATTTGTGCAGGCGTCAAGTCACTTTACCACATTGTTTAGATTTATCCATGGCTCTATATTTATTATCTGAGTACGTCTGAACACCGACTGTAAACGCAAAAACGTTAATGATTAAGCGATTATATATATATTTTTCTATTTCCATCCACTTAAGACAGCCAAGAGTATTTCTAACAATGTTTCCAGATGTTACAGCTCACGTGCCCACAGTAGTCCGATCATCTTTTAACGGTATTAATTAGCAAATACAAACGTGCGCAGTTTCACGTCTCTCTATAAACCAAAAATTAAACGTTTATTGTAGCCTATGTGTACGAAGGAACAAACAAACATGTACTGAGACGTATAGACATGACGTCAAATGCATGACAGAAAACAGGCATAGCCCATATAGTATGCTTTATCTATATAACCAACGTTAGTCCAGTATAAAAAAATCAAAATCTGAATAAATAAAGTTTTAACATCACAACTTCTACCTATAAAACTATTCTCATAATAGTGGAGATAATTCAAAGTTGCACGTCTCTCTGTAAACCAAAAATGAAACGTTTATTGTAGCCTATGTGTAAGAATGAACGAACAAAGGAACATGGTATCAAATGCATGACAGAAAACAGGCATAGCCAATATAATATGCTTTATCCATATTACTGTTTCAAGTAGCCTATATTCTTACACACCAGCACTATCTGCCCATTAAATACTAAAAGAAAAATACTATAGTAAATTATAGTAAATAAATACTTTAGTGTTTTTGAACCATAAATGCTTTAATTAATATGTTGTGCACCAATAAATAAGCCTTCCAGATGTATAGAAAAACACAGACGTTTCCATGATGTGTGCATTTATTTTACTGTTACTTGCATTAAAAAAAATCCTATGTACTCAACCATTCCTTTATTACATTATAATCAGACTTATTTTTCTTGCTTTTACCCAGCATTAATACCCATCCTGAGATACCCAAAGATGATGCCAGCTCTAGTTTGGATCCAGCCTCTCCTGAAGATTTCACATAAGCTGAACACCTGTGATATGACGACAGCACCTTCAAGGACCCCATATGGTGCTAAAGCTCGAAATCAACGTACAAACCCTAAAATTTTCCTTACATTGTAATCATAATCACGAAATGTAATCATTGCCTTAATCATGTTCTTGAATACTGTGATTATCTGCATGATTGTATTATCCCAGAACTGTACATTTCTGCAGTACGGACATTACTTTGACTCCGTGACCTCTGATAACCACAGTACTTTTAATAGCTTTCTTTCTTTAAAGCTGCTTTAAAATGCTGATAAGTGCTATACAAATAAATGTGAAATTAACTTTCGATAAAGCATTGGTTGTTGGTATTCTTTGAAAAAGGTTTGGCATCTATATTTGTCCCTGAATATGGCTACTTTAACTGCACACAAATTTAATTGGGTGGGTCTCCATGAAGCATTACAGGTTCCAACTCCAAAGTGTTGTGTTTATCTCATGTAATGACAAATTTCTTTGTTTTATCTGCATTTATCACAAGTGCACCACTCCAAAAATGACTATTTTATGCAGAAGTCCTGCCAACGTCTACTCACAGAAGACCCATATTTTGAATTATTATTTTATTATTCAGTATGATACAACATAACCAAGGAATAAGTTAAAGACTGACCCTAACATTCTGGGTTATTTAAATCCCACGCAACTAAAACCGCATGCTAAGAAAGTCAAATTAATTATACATCTAGCACAGTTTCTGGATCCTGTCCAATCTGAACCTGCAAACCTCAGCGATTTAGACTGCTGGTCTTCTTTACCTTCAGGTTTCCCCTATGCTTTGTATGCAGCAGGAGGGAGACACGGAGAAGCAGTGTTTGTGTTCACTGTCCAGCCTTTGACAGGAGCTTGCACCGTCTCTCTCTGGAAACACTGAGCTCTTCCGACTAGTGCTACCTTGAACATCAGTTCTGTTGAAGTCTTTTGTGATGACTCCAGCATTTTTGCTGTCGGCCTCAGCAGGAGAGTCTCTCACATTATCCTCTGTTTGTTTGGGACTTCCAGGAAGCTACTGTGAAACTTTGTTCTCTTAGAAATATTGATAGTTCAGTTGTTGGGGAAACTTTCTGACTCTGACTTTTGAGCACTGACTCTGCAGTTAATTTCTGAATCTTCTCAAAGGTCTGTGAGTCCAACGCTATATTATCTGCACTCTACAATAATGCATGAATCAGTAAAAATGATTAAAACTATGTATTGCATGCCTGGCCTGTAGATAGTGTTGTGACTTTCTAAAAAAACACTGTGTCTGTCTATATATGCCCTGTAGTCTGACATTGAGTATGTTTACATGGACACCAATAATCTTAATTTTAATGCGATTAAGACAATACTTTGCTTAAGAGTCTATCATGTAAACAGCAATTTATGATTAATTTAATGGGATTAAGGTCATAATCGAGCTAAACAGAAATCGAAATAAGACATGTAAAGTATGCCGATTTTAGTCGCATTATTGAAGTGTTTACAGACATGTAAACACCTTAATCAAACTGTTACCATTGGGTAAGATTTTTGCCGCATTTTGCGACAGGATAGTCTATACACACATGGCTGTTTGACTCTATTCTCTGCACCTACCGAGTCAGTGAGGGACCACAGACACCTGCATCATGAAATGCCAAGGTTTTTTTCCCATATGGCGCACGGTATCAAATTCCATTAAAACAAGAGAACAGCAGTTCATACTCGCAGCCAATATCTCGTTTTTCACGGGGGGCATGCATGAAACATTCCTGAATAAAAATGAAAATGCTAAACTGCAGTTAAAGTCAACAAACTAAAAATAAAACACCCGAAATTATATAAAACTCCAGTGGAAATGTGAATAGCGTGGAGACGCAATTACAATAATCGAATTATGTGCTTTAAGATGTAAAACAGGATCATAAAAGAAACCTTCAGAAAGTAACTCATGTAAACACCTTAATCATATAATTGTCTTATTCAGATAAGGGCAAATAATTTGATTACTGATGTCTATGTAACCGCAGTCATTGTTGTTTTTGGTGCTCACACATCCTTGTGGACTAAACAAGCAGGCATTGATCATTTTTAGCACGTTGTTATTTTGAGGAACTGAAATAGATTGCACCAATGACCAACTAAAAGTTAATCTAAAGAACAGCGCACAGCGCGTTAGTTATGTGCCTATGTGGGTTAAAACGCTTACACATTGCTTAATACACACAGGATGTACAGCAATACAATTTCAATTACAATTTCAATTACAATATCTTTACAAATGAAAAACAACTGAAGAATAAAATGTTACAAAAATAAATATTTTCTACATAAATATAAAAACCACTGCCTCCATGCCTTCTTTATATTGGGGGTCTTTTTTCAGTTTATTCTTGATAATTTGTATGTGTATAATGTTATTATTATTAGCAGTATTATTTATGATATGCATATTTATTTTGTTTTCAGAAGAACAAGTTTAGATTTGTCCACCTGTCGGGTTTGGACCATATGGTGCATAAGAATAGGATGTGTGTTTGGATATTTTGACCACACTTCCTTATTATTGTTGATTTATTCATTTGCTGGATATTAAAACTGAATTTAGAAATTCAGTTGAAGTTTTGAAATGAATGTTTGCGCTTAACAAACTAAATTATATACATAGGCTCAAGGATGTTTTCAGTGGAGTGAGTTTCCACCGTTTCCTTACTCTACGAAAGTAAAGGAATAAAGTAAAGAGTTAAAGTACAGTAAAGAAAAGTTAAAGATGCCAAAAGGAGGTGGCCTGTTCTTTATCCTCATGCTGCTAAACTGTTTTCTTGCTAATAAATTGTTCAGTCTTTCCACTTACAAAGTCCGCCATGTAAATAGGAAATGTACGATGGCATGACACAACTGACTCTTAAAGCAAATGGGAGATGAGACTCTGATTGGTTTAATGCACATTATTCTCAAAACAAACCGGCACTCATTAATATAATAAGCACAACCCTGTTAGAAGCATATTTTTCCATCCTTAAAATAGCAAAAGTGGATTCGGACACACTCTTAATGCTTTTGCGCTATGCGCTTTAGACTTTGCACCTAGATCGTTAAACTAGAGCCCTTAATGTCAGACATTATGTATTAACAACCAAAACTAAACACAAAATAGCAATTGAACCTTCGCAAAGCTCCATTCAATTTCTCTACATCTGACAAGCATCATCTGTCGCTCTGTGTTTTTTTTTTTTTTTGCTTATTTCTTCCTTTTGTGCAGTTGTTATATTGTCTACTTCATTGATCTCTTTTCTGGTTCTAGTTCCACCTTCCACTTTCCTCTAGCCAGTTCTCTTAAATAACACTGATTAACAGCAATGATGACACCCTTGGCATGATTGGTCTGTGGGAAAATTAGATCCCAGATAAACACCCAGAAGCCACTAAACCTGATTCAGTCTGGTATTGTAGTTATTGTTGTTTACCATTTGTTTGTAATGACATGATGCTGTAAATTGGGTGAACGCCATAATAATTCCCATATCCCTTATCTTATCTGACATCATTGTAAACAGAAGTAAAAGGTTGCTGCAGGAAGGCAATTTAAGGGCCGTGTGCAATCGACTTAATTTTACCATGTTTCTTGGACAGAGAGGTTTATAATTTATGATTTTCTTTTAATGAGGCAAGCTATTTTCACCTTTATTTGGATGAATTCCTTCAATGTTGCTTTTCCGCAATTTTAATTTGATTAAACGGTTTGTTTGACTTTGCAAATTCTCACCCTGATCTTAAACAGCTAGGATGAGAAAAAAAGCCACAACATTTTCATTTCTCCTCTGCCCCAGAAAGGAAAGAAAAAGGTTTCTGTAGAGATAAATTTGATATAAGTTGGTGAAAACTTGCCAAAGAAAGACACGAATGTTCAAACAGAAAGCTCTATATATAATGCACAAGCTCTTCTTAAAAAAAAAATTAAAATAAAAATCACACACACACAAGCACATATTCATAAACACATTCACGAGATTACATAATACAAACACAAGTAATCGGGACAAACATCACTGATTTATTAAATACAACAAATCCTCAAACCCTTAATTACAGAATGACAAGCTTGCCCGTTTTGCAAAAACAAACCCCTCCTTTCTAAGGTTAAACCACATAAATATTTGACTTCTTCAAGCTAATTCACTCTTTTCACAGAGGAATATTACATTTTAATCTGTGCATCTCAGGCACATAACAGGCTAGCACTTTATGGGATAAAATGATTATGTGTGCAGAAGAGGGCTTAAATGTCAATTTATTGATTTCCTAAAATTACTTGTCGCAGGTCATAAGGGCCAAAAAAATCTTAGCTGTAAGTGCTGGCAAAATTAGGAAATTTGGTGGGTCAATGCAGAAGCAAAAAGACATTTCTAGTGGAGAGAGTGGTAACCATAGCAACAAGCATCCAAAGACGAGTCTCCGAGCTGAAACTATGAGTACTCTTAATGTGTACCATCAGAGGATTGTGCTCTGTCCCAAAGTAAATAAATAGATGAACGAAGCTTCTTTTTTTATTATTTCATTTATTGAATAGCACTGAAAAAATTGCATTCATTCTCACAAATGATAATAAAACTGTATTAATATTATACATTTTTTTAATAATATTTGATCATATCAATATTTATATTTTAAAACTAAACATTGTCAAACTTCGTCCTATGCTGCCCTTTTCTGTTGCTGAAAAAATAATGAACACCTTTGTATTTTCCCGCATTATCTACTGCAGGGGTTCTCAACCTTTTCACTTCGTGGCCTACCTCCTTCTGCAAAAATATTTTGAAGGCTCGACTATCTGACGTTTTTTCCACTGAGTGGTACAGTACGGTACGGTACGGGTTATCAGGTTGGGTTTTTCTACCGCTAAAAGGGTACCAATGGTGGGCATGGTGTATGACAGAAAGTTTCAGTCAATGTCATTCTCGCTCAAAGAAATGTCAAAGTAAAGCTGTACGGGTCGTTCACATATACATTAATGTGAGAAGCACTTCTTACAAAACAGATGCTTTATACACATAAATACTTAAATGTATAAATATGTATAAATGTTTATTACTAACCTTTCTATGAACATGATTTTATTATCAGATCAATAATAGTCCTTTTAGTCCTTATTTGGTATGAAAAACAACATATAGCAGAGGCAGTGCAAACCTCTCATCTGTATCTTTAATCTTAAAATCTTACAGCACATGTAACCTCCTGTCAGGAAGTAATTCCGTCATTCCCAGTTCATAATAGTCCAAAAGGCGATGATAAAAGTTAAACATGGCAATTTGTTCGCTGCACTCTCGTGTTTGTCCATTTTTGAAAGGATCGGATGTCAGAAGCACTTTAATAATCACGTGCACGTTATTATCATCAGCTCAAGAAGTTTGTTAATTCAAATATAAATGCGCGGCGAGCTCAAGCAAGAAAGCGAAACCGCTCAGGGCGAAAAATTCAGGGCACAGGATAGATTCTGCTCTTCTTCTTGGCTTTGTGGCTGTTCATCAAGAGGACAACAAGGTTTGTTTGAGCTCGGGTCGACCATGGCATGTAATTATATGTATATATTATTATGGTTAAATTTCTCGGCTGTGTATTTAAAAATTGGCGTTTCCTTTGTTTTCATTCTGGTTTGTTGCACTGACTTATCTCTGTAAACCAATAGCATTCAGTTACGCATCTTGCTCCGCCTTTTGGTACTCTTTTGTTGTGCTAGGTACCCTTTGCAAAAGGTTTGCTAAAAGGTGGTATGGTACGGTTAGTTTTTAGGTACCTTTTGACAGTGGAAACAGCCATAAAAGTGTACCGAACCAAACCGTACCGTACCACTCAGTGGAAACGGGCCATTTGTCTTAAACTGATTGTCTAAAAAATTATTATTTTAAACTTTTATTTATTAGCAAAACATTTTATTTTGCCTTCTACTGTTATTATTTTATTTTTCTACAGCATTTTCTAAAAAGTGAAACATTATATGTTTTATATATTTTTATATATACATTATACATTTTTTATTCATGTATTTATTATTTTAAACACACAGATTGAAATTATCTGAATTTGGAATTTTTGACCAGTTATTCTTTACAACTGCTGAGTATTTGAGCTTTTTCTTCAATAAATGAACCTGACAGGACAACAAGAGATGGCAAAAAAACTGCTGCTGCTTTGAATTGGACTGACTACTATTCATTTACTGGTCTACTATTCATATGCATTAAAAACAAAACAAAAATTAAAATACAGTAACAACACTCTAAATCTGTTAAAACACATCGATCTGAAGGCAGTTGGGTTGGCAGCTGGATATTATTGGAGTTCGCTGACAGGAGCAGTGACCAGCTGTTCACCACTGAAACACCACAGAGCCTCGCTAGATCCTCCTGTACATGGCCACGTTCATTATAAAACACTCGCAGGACATTCATTTGGACAACTATGCGAATATTTTAATTTGTTCATTCAAAGAGAGCGCACATAGTTTGTGAATTAACTGACTTGTGTGACTCTGATACAGTAGGAGTCGCAGACGTGAGGCACGGGTGAACTGGTTATTAGGCTATAATAAATCTGATCATCATTACCTTTACATTTGCATGACGTTTTGCCTTTATACAACTGAGAATGTAGTCCTAGTTGGCGTGCAACAGTTGGAAGTTTAAGCCACAGTTATGTCTGTATTTAACAATGAGGCTGTTTTTGCACCAAATCCAAAGAAATCAATCACAGAAAATGGGAAATGCCATTACTTTGATCATTTTAATATGACATATTTGATAATGAAATCAAATAATTATAGCGTAATATTTAAGTTCATTTTAAGCTATCTCGCAGCCCACCGGTTGAGAATCACTGATCTATTGTAACGCTTTGCTGGCTGGAGTTCCAAAAGCTAAACAAGTTACAATTTGTACAAAATTCAGCAGCTAGAATTCTGACTATGACCAGTGCTATAGAGAGCACATAAGCACATAGAGAGCTTCCTGTCAGTTTCCGATATATAGACTGTATATACACTAGATATATATACACTAGATATCACATAAGGACTCTGAGCATAAGTCAATAGCGCCGCTACATTTGTACAGTGCTCCCAGGACAAATGTCATTCAAAAGACTAAAGCCAATGTGAAGATGCTAGACTTTAGCACTGTATACGGGTGAAGTAATGAGCAAACAAAGAAAACAAAACACAAAGGCAGAACACTTCATAGGTAGGATTTATTTTTTTTACATTTTGGTTACAAACTTTTGTGCTAAACAAGTATTGATGATAATGCAGTCTCTTACTGCACTGACTATAAGGCAAAATAGCACCAACTTGCACTAAATACTAGGCTTATGCTAGTTTAATTGAATAAAACGTGCAAACAATGTAAATGAAATATGACAACAAGATGCTGCGGTGCTAGAAACTATATTGTATTACTGTATTACTGTCTAAAATACTGACTAAATAAACGCGTTGTTCATAGATTCATTTACAAACAAATTCATTAAAGTGAGAAGTGAGAGCAGGACAGGGGGTGTGTTTCAGGACACAGTTTAGATCAAATTTAACACGCTCTTTGTCGGCAATGCCTGTGCGATCACTTATCCATCGATGTAGAAAAGTGATGTAAAATTATAATTTTCATAATTGAAAAAAGATATTTGCATATTGACCACCGGTAAAACTCCAGATCAAAGATATATGTATTTATGTGTGTATATCTCTGGCTCTGGATGGCCAGTCCTCCAAGGTTCCACATTCATTTTAAGGGAGCGCTACCCTGTACTAAAATGGCGGCTCTATTGACACATTCCTTCCAAAAGACAACAATAACGTAGGCGACATCTAATGTAAATAACTATGGCGTACAAGGCCTTGAATGGTCTAGCACCACAATATAATATAACATCGCCGCTAAAATCTATGGGAAATTGGGCATTCTGTTCACTGGCACCTAAAATTGTGAAACTCTTTACCCTCTGATATTCGCAATGCAAAATCCCTGAGTATTTTTAAATCATCTCTTAAAACTGACTTTTGTAGGGTAGCTTTTATTTGATATTTTATATGATTTTTAGATCTATTACTATTATTGTTGATTTATGTGTTTTTAATTATTTATCTGTTTTTTGCATTTATCCTTGTGTATTTTACTGCTGCACATTTTATGTCTGTAAAGTACCTTGAGATGCTACTTTTAAAGGCGCTATATAAAAATTAAGTTTGCTGTTATTATTATGGCGTCATGGTGGCGAAGTGGGTAGCACGACCGCCTCACAGCAAGAAGGTCGCTGGTTCGAGCCCTGTCTGGGTCAGTTGCCATTTCTGTGTGGAGTTTGCATGTTCTCCCTGTGTTTGCATGGGTTTCCTCCGGGTGCTCCAGTTTCCCCCACAGTCCAAAGACATGCAGTACAGGTGAATTGAATAAGCTAAATTAGCAGTAGCATATGAGTGTGTGTAAATGTAAGAGTGTATGGGTGTTTCCCAGTGTTGGGTTGCGGCTTGAAGGGCATCCGCTGCGTAAAACATATGCTGGATAAGTTGGCGGTTCATTCTGCTGTGGCGACCCCTGATTAATAAAGGGACTAAGCTGAAAATTAAATGAAAAAAAGAATTAATGTGATTATTATTATTATTGACAAGGTCAAATGCCACAACAGCTGCAGAACAGATCCATCACAGACTTACAAAATAAGTCTGGTTTTATCCCTTGACTTCATTGATTTAAACAAAACCTTTCAATGTGGCTAATCACAGAGGAACAATGCTTTTAACCCTATAAACTAAAAAGGCAACATTTCAAAAGTGCACCAAAATGTGTTTATTTAAGCATTCTCAGTTTCTCTGGATTTACTAATTATATTTATGTGATTCAATAAATCCAAACTTTGCTTTGGTGATAAAATTTCTTTAAAATTGAAACTGAAAATGTTCTCATTTTGCATAAAAAAAAACTAAAATATGCATTGTTTTCAAACATGCCTAAATACATAATAAATGTAGATAACACTGTATCAATGTTTTATCTTCAGAAGGTTAAGAAAGAAATATTTAGTGAAATAATTCAAAAAATTTCTAGTACAACAAATAAAAATCTCTCAATTTTCATTTTCTGCATATTTTTCTTTTAGGTGTGTGTGTGTGTGTGTGTGTGTGTGTGTATGTGTGTGTGTGTGTGTGTGTGTGTGTGTGTGTGTGTGTGTGTGTGTGTGTGTGTGTGGGTGTGGGTGCGTGGGTGTGTGCGTGCGTGCGTGCGTGTGTGTGTGTGTATGAATAAAGCAAATATTAACATTTTACTCAAACCCACACCCAATAATTCCAGAAACTGAGAATGTTAAAGTCTCATAAGGCTATTTGTATATCTGGACAGCATTTTAAGATGAAAAGGCACTCTTCGGTTTTCAATTGCAATAACTAAGACACATTGCTTTTAATACAACACATTTCCTGTTATGAATTACGATAACCAATGATTTGTTGAGTCAAATTGCTTTCCCACCTCAACAAAACTGCTTGCTATACTAATACGGCCAAGACTACCTCATTCAGGTGATCTTGGAGCGATTGTACTGGTGCAGATCTGATCCACTGTCATATAGAGACCTGCATGAATAGAACTAAAGACATTTACTAAGTTCTAAATCTGACTGCAATTTTTCTTACTTTAACAGATTTGTGTTTATCCTAAAAGTGTTATGGTAGACGTTTGTGAATGCCTTGCAGAATCTGTGAATACTTCTGACAAAATATTATATTAATACTGTACAATGATTCATTTTTCCAGCATCTTTTGCATATTTGGACCTTTTCCAACTGAAGAATCTGCAGGACTTTTTCTGAATATCAGTGCTCGGGTTACCTGTTTACAATAAACAAGAGACTCATGAACAATCATCACAAAACAAAAAAGCAAAACACAAAGAATTAAAAAGGTAGGGTTTCTCAAACATTTGCGAAGGTTATTTTAATCATTTCAGCCCATTTTCTGTCTTGTTGACTATATGTAAATATATTTTATGTAAAATATCTTACTCAGGACATCACTAGATAAAAAATAATAAATGATCTTACTTATTCTGTCAGAACTTTTCAAATTTTTACTGATTCTAAAAGGGGTTCACAAATGTTCGCATAACACTGTACATTGTTATAAATATTCACAGCACATTATACAAAACAGAACAGAGCTGAATATATATTTTGTGATATTATGCACAGAAAAGTGAATGACTCTTGTATATACTTCATGAAAGTCACACGAAGGCTTTCAAACAGACTCTTCTGAGAAAAAAGCTGATTGCGAGCCATTCATGAGCTGCTCTGATTGCAGGATTGGACTGCATGTTCACTTTCGCTCCTGGTAAATCATCAAATTGTCATCCATAAAAGTGCCCTAATGAACTAAAAACATCCTCATCAGGTTATATTACTTTTTTTTTACATTACTTAATTTAACCATTTAATCACTAAAACAATCTAGTATCATGCTTTTTTATTTTTGCTTTTTCATGCTAGTTCTTGTTGTTTAGCTACTATTGTATTTTACACTTGTACTTATTCAGAAGCTACTAGTGTTTGTTCTTTACGTACATAGTACATTATTTGTCACATACTAGTTCTCATTTATAAGATACTGTTACTTATTCATTACCTACTACATTAAATAGAAATTAATAATTATTCATCACATCAGATACTTCTAATTCATGATTTATTTCAATAGTGACTAGCAATTATATTAATATTTATTAAATTTTTTCATATTGTATATATTAGTAGTTCATTTGGCATGTTTATTAGATAGTAGCACTTAATCATTAGATGCTGCCTATTTATTAGGTATCCATTTTGAATATATAATACATTGTATTTATTACATACTTTTAGTTAGTTAGTTAGTTAGTTAGTTAGTTAGTTAGTTAGTTAGTTA
>CAIGQZ010032312.1:2917160-2938241 GCA_903798205.1 Danio tinwini | reverse complement strand
GAGAGAGAGAGAGAGAGAGAGAGAGAGAGAAAGAGAGAGAGAGATTTGTGAAAACAGAGGAAAATAGAGTACAAGAGGGATTAAAGAATTAATAAATGTGTCCATCGGATTGATCAGAGACACAGCAGATGGAAGAAGACAGACGGTATAAAATAAATCTTACCATGCCAGAAAATCTAAAAGCATATTGTATGTTAGTATTATACACACATTTAGTTTTTCCATAATTTTACATTTATTTTTATATACTAACTTATGCATAATGTGGTATATTTACTTGTTGGAAAACTTAAATGATCAACTATTAGTATATTTATCAATGAATGTTATATATTCATTAAAATGAATATATAGCAGGGCGGCATGGTGGCTCAGTTGTAGCACTGTCGCCTCACAGCAAGAAGGTCACTGGTTCAAGTCCTGGCTGAGTCAGTTGGTATTTCTGTGTGGAGTTTGCATGTTCTCCCCGTGTTGGCATGGGTTTCCTCTGGGTGCTCCGGTTTCCCCCACAGACCAAAGAAATGCGCCATAGGTGAATTGATTAGGGCTTACTTACACTATGCTATCCGAACAGTGCCCAGGCTTGTTTCCCGGATCATTTGAGAAGTGTAAGTGCTCTGAATCGGGCTCAGGCACAGTTCACTTGGGCGGCCCTGGCCCGGTTGGAAGAGGTGGGCCTGAGCGCGGTTCACTTGGGCTCAGGCGCGGTACACTTACAGTGTGAGTGCAAGCGTGCCTGAGCCCGAAACTGAAAGCGAGACTTAACTTTTAAGGAACTGTTTGATATGGATTATTTAATTATTCTTACTGTTCAATAAACGCAAACTGTCGTAGATTATTAAAGACGCAAATCTCTCACTGCACAACAGCTGCGCCTCCAGCAAACCTTCTAATTCCTGCAGCACGAGGACTTGATTATTTATGAGCGTCAAAAGTGGCTAGTCTGTTTGGCGAAATATTAGAGTGCGTGTCACCGCAAATCAAACGACTTAAACGATGTAACTAAAGAAAAGCTCCACTGTGCTGAGCGAGAACGCTTACTGAATAGCACATCATCGATGACGTAATCGCGCCCAGGTCCGAATGTAATGTCAGTGCGGGCCGTCTGGGGAGACAGGATGGGGGACAAGCGTACTTTGGCCTGGTTCAAAGCAACTGTACACAGTGTGAGTACGGTCTAAATTGTTCGTAGTGAATGTGTGTGTGTGTGTGTGTGTGCGTGCGTGCGTGCGTGTGTGTCTGTGTGCGTGAATGAGTGTGTATGGGTGTTTCCCAGTACCGGGTTGTGGCTGGAAAGGCATTCGCTGTGTAAAACATATGCGGGAATAGTTGGCGGTTCATAACGCTGTGGTGACCTCTAAAATAGAGACTTAAGCCAGAGGATAATGAATGAATGAATATATAACATTCCTCTATCTTTATTTTTTTACATAAAAATATTAATTTGTACTTTGACTGAACTACAATGGAAAAGACATATATTTTATCAGATTATCTGTACTTTTACAAAATTACTAATTGATTGATTAAACTGTACATGAATAATACTAAAGTAAAACTACTTTGATTACAAAAAAAAGTCTTTAATCTAAAGAAAAAGAAAAAAGAAATTTTTGTTGTTTGTTTTTTTGCCTTTTGTCAGCAGCCTGAAGTATAGCTACTTAAAAGATCATTTAAACTCCTTTAAATATTGAATACCTCGTAGCTACCATTTCCCTAGGTCTTTTCAACACAGTGAAGCAGTAGAAACGTATCAGCAGTTGATTCTTCCTCACTGTTTACACCCCTGGCGCATATAGTGGCTTTACATACAAATGAACCGGCCTTTTTTTATCACTTTCTCATCTTCTCTGTGACTTTTAACTCCATTTGCAAGCCAAGGCTTTTGGTCACATCGGTCTTTCTGCCCAGAGGCTGGATGTGTCCTTAACTCGTTGGCTCATTAGGTAAAAACCCCTGCCCTTCGGCTCAGAGAAACATGACATGAGACAAACGTCGTCTTTTCAAGCTCTCCTGTAATTAAATCTGTCCCTGCTAATCACAGCTGACTGTCACCGTGGGCCAATTACAGTCAACATGAGTTTAACTGGGGGCAATGCTTGAGTTTGGGATTCAGGCTGCATAACTTGATATAAACTGCATTACAGCTGTGGTTTGGGAATACGGCGGGTCAGCGGCGGATGATTTTACTCGCTCGCTGTCTATGAAACCATGCATTAAAACTCAGATCAATGGTCTGGGCTTTTGTTATGCAGCTAAAACAGCCAAACAGAGGGTGGAGTGGGGCTCTCGCTTTAGTGGTTTCAGATGTGCAGGTGGTAATTTGAAGCGCTCATTTGCAGAAGCAGCATGCAATCAGATGTAGAGATCCATCACTCATTTCTATATGGAAAGTGCAGTGACTGGTGGAGCTCTACACGCCTACTAGAGAGAACGTGACCTTCAGGGAGAACACAGCCATTGAAGGGACACTTTTTTTTAACTCACATTATGAATTGTGACACGGTAGAGTTGAAACTTGATCTGAAATAGTTTTAGTTTGGAAAGTTTGAGATGGAGTCAGTAAATTAGTTCAGTGTTGCTTTTGTTCACATTTGCAATACAGAAATCTGATCTATAGCAATATATGCATATTACGACATACAAGTTCATGTTTGGATTTCATATATAAAACGTCATATATGCAATATATATTTCAAAATATTGCAAAATGGCTATTCACATTTTTTTTCAACAAATGTACAATGTGAAATATTTGCAACCAGTCTTCAGTATTTCCAACGCAATCTCACGGCAATTTGTAACTTTTTGATTTAGTGGCTAATTCGGATGAATTCGTACGATCTAATTCGTACAAATAGGTACGTTTTGCTCATCACCCAATGACGATTGGGGTTAGGGGTGGGGTTAGGTGCCACGCCTCCTTTTTAAAATCGTACATTTTCGTACGACTGAACTCATACGAATTCGTACGAATTAGCCACTAAACTGACAAAATGTAAAATACTTACGTTTCCTTATGAGATCAGGCTGGTATTTCAGTATTTCAGTTAAAAACACATTGAACCTTATTGTAGGAATGTTTGGTTTAATGATCCCAGTTTAGACAATAATATCAAAAGTATGATTTCTTTTTCAACATTTATTGCTAGACGTCTTATACTGCTCAAATGGAAGAACAAATTTTCTCCAACTTTTAATTATTGGATTAGGGATATTATTTGGCAGCCAGTACTGACATATATAGAGCAAACTGATCTAAACTTAATATTTGCAGTATGACTGCTGTTTTTTTGTTTCTCACATTTTTTTTTCTTCCCTCCATTTTATTTTATTTGAATTTCTGGAAACACTTTATTTTGATCGTCCATTTGAGTATTAGTAGACTGTCTGCTTAATATCTGCCGATACTGCTCCTTCAACAGACATTCAACTGACTATTAGAAACTTTGCAAGTACATGTCAGCTTACACCAACCCTAACCCCAATCTACTAAAGTCTACTTAAAATCTAATGAGAATTTGTTGGCATGTAGATGCAATGTAACTTAAATTCAACAAACGGACCATCAAAACAAATTGTGACCTAATTTCTATCTATATTATTTTATTTCTTTATTATATATTTGCTAAGCCTATTGCGACTCATTGTTTATTGTATATATACATATAATAGATGTGTGAACATATAAGGGAACTTTTATGTACTTGTATTGTATGTACAGTAGGGTTGCATGTTTTATCGGTACTGTGGTAGTATTGTGATACTACTGTATGGTTCCAAAATACTGCCAGTGCCAATGTTTTTTGTAAACCGAAGTATTGTCTATCTACATCATAATGTTGCATGTGGAAAAGTCACTAAAATGCTCACACGTTTGTGCAGCGATAGACCATTTTATTTTAATAGTTTATGGAGCTCTTTATGGTTGCAAAACTGTAGAATTTGCGCCTATTGCACGTTTTCGGAGATTCAGTTCGAATATGAATCAGCAAGTTTTTGCTCCTGTCAATATGATTTAGTAGCTACAACAACCGCAACAATCTCTTAAAAAGAGGGACTCACAATGAGAAATTCTGAATTACTTTGGATTGTTACCTGATAAGACTGAAAAAAAACAATAGATGAAAAACCCAAAATAGCAACAGGAAACATTGAAACAATTTTTGACCACCTCACATAGATACATTTTTTTTAGAAAAATGCTCTTTTTGTAACAAATTTAGTTTGGTATAATTTGGTATAAAAATTTGTATCTTTATTTTAATGCATTTTTTGTTGGCCAGTTATCTACAAAATATACAAAAAGCAATAATACATTTAGGTGTAGTTACGTGCAAATAATACTTTTTTCAGTAATAAGGGAATTGTGAATTAAATTTAAATAGGCCTATTATAACATATATAATATAATATTTCTGACAATTTTTTTTATAGATTTGAGTTATGAACTACAGTATCGCAATACTATTTGGTATCATGATACTTAGGCTGGTATAGTATCGTAACATAAATTAATGGTATCATGACAATCCTAATGTACAGTATGTATATATCATGGCATGATGTAAAACATATGTGAAAATGTGCATTAAATATTGTATAGAAATGGTGCAGTCGAACGGGGAGTTATGTTGCAGCAAAGATAATTTGTTTCAGTTTTTCAAATATTTTTGAAATTGTTTTATTGAGCAAAATGTTAATAAAAAGATGCATTGTACACTCTCAGAAACGGGGTGTCACTGGGGTGGTACTTTTTCGAGAGGTACAAATATGTACCTAAAAGGTCCATATTGATACCTCAAGGGTACATATTAGAACCTAAAAAGTATAAAAGGGTTCCTCCTAAAATTTGTAGGTACTAATATATACTTTTGAGGTACCAATATGTACTCTTCATATACAAATATGTACCTTTTGAAAAGATACCACCCCAGTGACAGCTCGTGTACCTTTATATCTGAGAGTGTATCAGTCAAAATTATATGGGCAAAAAATTATAAAATTTTTTATACCAAAATCATTAGAATATTAAGTAAATGTCATGTTCCATGAAGATATTTCATCAATTATATATTGTAAATATATAGAAATTCAAGTTTTTATTAGTAATATGCATTGCTGTGAACAAAATTTGGACAATTTTAAATGCAATTCTTTGAGTATTTGGACTTTTCCAGAACCTCAGATTCCAGATTTTCAGATAGTGGTATCTCAGCCAAATATTTTAACAAACAAAACGTAAATGGAAACATCATACCAATATGTCTTTATTACAAAAAAAAGCATTTTTATTTGAATCGTGGGACATTTTAATTTTGCTTCCTTAACGTCCCCATGCATGAACCGGAAGCTGCAGCCGTAATTTTTTTTATATTGTGACGCAGCTCCTAGACAAACAGAATATTTAATCTACAAAAAAGTGGGTGTGGCTTGTTTTTCTACTGTGAGCTGAATGGATGTAGTAAAGAAGGCATTTCATTCAGAAAGATCAGGACAAGTGTTTGGAGACTCCTCCTCCTCACCATTTCTTTTCAACTTTTATATGTGTTTGTATATGTGTGTGTAGTTAAGAATAAAAATTTTATATTTAATAATAATATAATATTTAATAATGTTTTATGTATTATACTATGTTATGAGCAATTCAAAACAGTTACACTAATTGCCTTGAATTTTGCTTCCGAAATTGTCTAAATTCTACTAAAAATCTCAATAAGATTTCAGGGAATAACCAGGCTCTCTATTTTCAAATAAGGCAAACTCTGAATAAACTCTCATTTGCAGACACCCAGTCAGCCTTGTTTATATTTTCCACACAACTTACATTAAACGTAAACCCCTGATTTTCATTTAGAAGAACATCATAAGTGACAATTATCAACAGATTAGAGCAGTCTCTTGACAGGCTGCACTAAAACTAGTGCGGTAAACATAAATAGAGTCTAACGAGCGGGAAATGCAGTGGTCTCACACTGTATAGTTCTGAAGAAGAGAACTGGGAGTAAAAAAGCACTCTTCTCATCTGTCTTTGAAAGCCAATGAATAATTCTCATCGTCCAACACTGGGAATGAAGTGATTTGCATGACTATTGGAGAAAGCGTTAGGATGAAAATAAGCTATCAGAGGGGGATTTCAGAACTGGTGCTAAGTAAATAGTTTGAGAAGGAACAAAAGGAATGAGGAAACAGACAGCAGGTTCAATCAGGATTGCAAAGATCAATCAAACAACAGAGGCCTGCAGATTTCAACATGCTGATTTCCCTTCCCAAAAAAATAAATATTTGTCAAGCTGTAAGACTATGAATTCAAAAAGAGTGCATTTCATTAGTGTTTGAAATATTTCTAAGAAATTAAATATATCTCGACTGCAACGTAAGCAATGTAAAATCAATTTAGCAAAAATGTTTCCACAGCCACATATTTTTTTTATAATTTATTTCAGTATCTTACTTTTAAATGATTGTGTCTGGTCCATCTCAGTCACGAATATTTGGATAATTCATTATACTGCAGGCATTAAAGAATATACTAAAGTGCAGCTGTGGTGCCAACAGTATAACAAATTATCCAAATATTCGTGACTAAGACGGACCAGATACAATCATTTAAAAGTAAAACATTGAAATATTGAATATTTGGCCAGTAGACAGAGAACACATCCCTACTCTTTTCTAAGGACATCCTGGAATTCTTAACAACCACAGAAAGTTAGGACCTTGGTTTAACATCCGAAAGATGGCGCTCACTGGCACTACATCAGCCCCATCACTATACTGGGGCATTAGGACCCACACAGACCGTAGGTTGAGCACCCCCTGCTGGCCTCTCTAACACTTCTTACGACAGCTTTCCCATGTGGTCTCCCATCCAGAGTACTTACTATTCAGGCACAGCCCTCCTTAGTTTAAGCGGGCGACCATGTGAGAGCTGTGGAGAGCTAGCATCTCACATGTCAAAGCTGACAGAAATGAAAAATGACTTAATGGAGCAAACACTAACCCAAACAAACAGCTGTGTAAGAGAGAAGCATGTCATCATGGATGTAAATGTATTTACTGACCAACAATATGATTCAAAGTACCTGGATGAGCCTGTTATTTGTTTCAGTGGTTGTTATCTGGGAATGGCATACCTTAAAATGTCATGACTGACCAATCAGACAGTCACGTATTAATTTGAGTTAAAAACCCTATATAAGGGATACCGGTAGCCATTGAGTGAACTGGTTGTACACGCAATGTAGACTGAAAATGATTCAGTGTCCTGATATACTCTGTGTATATTCACAATGGATATACTCACAGAGTATATTTACAAAAGGATTAGAAATTATATAAAAAAAAAATTTGAAATACCATTACAAAGAGATACTGATAATGAACATGCAGACACAATTGCATTGCTGAGGGAAATGACTGCTTAAGTATGTGCTTTGTCTTTCACCAAACTGACAGTGTTTAAGAAAAATTGTGCAATAAGATTACCCACCTGAAATTATCATCCTATGTTTAAAGTTTTGAGTTGTTTTGCTGAACTTTGTTTGCTGAAACTCATACTACATCAAAAGTTCAATCATGTACCAAATGGATGACCAAGTTTACTTATTCAGAAAAGTTATTAAAAATAAAGTTTCTTTTGACATTGTTGCTTTCATAAATACTTGTTTACACACAGGAGCCATTACATTCTGTGAAAGTTTCTTTTCTTTATCGAAAAAAGTTTTTAGCTTGTTGAAATGCTCTTCACACTATGAAAAACGGTTATGTGTAAACACTTAACACCCTTAATAATGCATGAAAATTCTTTATGGGAATCAAAAATAGTTTTTAGTTTGCAGCCTTTATTTTTAAAACTGTAGCAACAAATGTTGTTGGTGTTTTAGTGACTTTAGTAAATTGTATGTAGAGGTACGCTTTTTTGAGTTTTACATTTATAAAATATTAAGTTCATTATATATCCGCCACATATAAGATGTCCTTCTGCTGGAAGACATGCAGAAAACAGTGATGCGCAAGTGGGACACATACAATATGATCCATGGTGCTTAATATTTATGCGCAGTGACATGACTCGCATATATTTTTCAAGAGGAACAGCCTGTTTCGCTCTCTCTCTCTTTCTCTGTGTCATTTCACATGCGAAAACAGACATGTGAATGTTAATCCTCACTATGTGCAGTCATTACAGGAAGAGTTCAACCAAAAAAAATAAAATTCTGTTAATGTTTTCCTCTATTGTTCCAAACCTGTTTGAGCTTCTTTCTTGTGCTGAATGCAAAAGCAGATATTTTGAAGTATGTTGGAAACCGGTAGCCACCCAGCTAACAGTTTTAGGTTCTAAAAACAGTCCCTGATTGATCTTATTAAGTTAAAAAACGTAATTTTTTAATGTACTTTAAGTAAACATTGAAAACGTCCAGTTTTTTATACAATGTATTCAATTTTTTTTTTTTATTAAAATAGTTTGGACACATTATAACATAATGTCATTATAAATAACATTATTTAAAACATTTTCATAAAATTTCTGTCTTCTCAGAACTTTATTATTTTATTTAAATAAACATTCCATCCACAAAATATTAAACATTTTAAAATATTAACATTTTTCAGTAACACTTTGTAATTACACACTATGAATCATCTCTTAAGCTTTAGCAAGTGTTTAGTTCATTATTTGTTAAGCATCAACTTTATATTATTAGACGTTAGTAAGCAGTTTATAAATACAGACACAAATGCTGTATTCTTGACTTAAAAGCACATGTACAGTAAAATGTGCTTAATGATTGTATTTTCATACTTTACTACTAATAAAATGTACTTACTAAATTCAGTATTGCATTACTTACAACCCATTTGTTTTTAAGAGTAGTTTGAGGCTTTTAGAAACATTCAGAATGAGCTGTAAACGATTAATAAACTTTTCAAATCAACATTTTCAGGCATATAGTAATGGTTACTATGTATGTTAATAAATGCTTTATTAACTTCATGCAGTTTTGTGGCCTAATCTAAAGTGAGAACTATTTGTGCTTTGTAAATCTCTTATAAATGACAATTAAAAGCTTCGTATCAAATGACGATTTAACGTTTGCAATCTTGTCTAAAAAATAAAATTAATGTTAAATATAGCCAAATAACAGGAGTGTCAAAAATTTTCAAATAAATACAATTAAATAAAATTGGATAAAACAACAACAATATATTAATTTAACAATATATTATGATACAACAATTTAAAGTTATTTAGCGAGATTGCAAATATTTATTTTTCATTTGATACAGTTTCATTTGCGCATCTTCAAATGAACAGAAATTAATAAAGTTGTTTATGTTCTTTTTTCTGTTTAGAATATAACTGAGCTTTTAATTGTCATTTATAAGGGATTTATAAAGCATAAATAGTCCTCCCTTTAGGTCACAAAACTGGATGAAGATGATATGATAAAGCATATATTAACTACAAATTAACTATTGGTATATGCCTGAATAATACGATATATAAATGTTAATTTTAATAGTTTATTTATAATTTACTTATGCATTCTAAATGATCTTAAAATAGCACCAACTGTTCTTAAATAACTGGTTTGTAAATAATTAAATACTTAAGTAAGGAAAAAATAATCATTAAAGTATGAAATTACAATCATTTAGCACATTATAAATGTACTTATAAGTTAAGAGTACAGCATTTGTAGCTGTATTTATAAACTGCTTACAAATGTCTATTAATGTAGAGTTAATGCTTAACTGATAATTAATTATTTGCTAATGCTTAATAAATGATCTCTAGTGTGTAGTTATTATAATGTTACCCATTTTTTTTATCAACATTACA
Source organism: Danio tinwini (assembly GCA_903798205.1). Lineage (NCBI taxonomy): Eukaryota > Metazoa > Chordata > Actinopteri > Cypriniformes > Danionidae > Danio > Danio tinwini. The sequence continues at coordinate 2,928,394 of CAIGQZ010032312.1, read as the reverse complement.
CAAAGGTTTTAAAAACCTTATTTAAATAACATTAGGTGCAAACATTTATACAACTTTTAAGGAACCTTGTGGATTGTTCTCTTTAAGCCATGCATTAACTTCTGGCTGGGGTTAATATTTTGGTGAACTATCCCTTCAATACATTGGCAATAAATGTACAATTTGAATATGATCTTGCTCTGCAGAGCTGTTATTGCCACAGACGTCCCTGGAAACGTAAAGCAATGTATGGAATGGCTAAGTTGACACTTTTTTTGATCAAGCCAACAAAGAAAACAATGCTTTTTGCTCAGTCATGAGGATGATATGGACGGTTTACAGCAAGGCAGTAAACACCAAACTAACCTAATCCCATGACATCCCTCTTTGACTTTCCCAGCTGCAGACAGTTAAATTTTTCATGTTTATAAGCCACTTATTGTGTTTCTGCGTTGAATTCTGTCCAGAAAGTCAGTCATGCTCTATTTACTGAGCAATATGAACAGCGGTAGCTCTGTGATCGTCTGCTCCACCTCAGGGCCACATGCTGCCCTCGTAGAGCTTCTGTTCACCAGCCGCCAGCCTCGAATGTGATAGTGGGCTCCTACTCTGAGGACCAGAGCCCTGCAACATCTGTAGATGCCTGAGCGCTGAAGAACTCAGGTGTCAGAGTATTTAACATTTCTGCTCTGGGCTGACTGAGGTAAGATAGTGGCGATAAAACCTGCAGCAAAGTCTTGCTGTCCCTGGTGAAATCACAGACAGTCATTTCCAGGTCACATTCTTGCCTGCTGGGTTTGGTTCATTGCACATTTTAGTGAGGGAAATGGGTAGGACAATTATAAAAGCACAAGTGTTTGACTAAAAGGAAGATTTCCCAAGTTAAATTTTCACTCGAGTGGAAACAGTAATCTTTACCGGATATCATTTGAAATGCATGTGACACCTTAAAGCAGGGGTGGGCAATTCATTTTTCCAATGGGCCACATTAGACGGTTTTAGAGGGTTTTCCAAAAAAATTATAAAAACTTTAATTCATAAAAAGTTTTACACAAAAAGTATTTTAAAGACCAGCATCCCAATATTAACTTCATATATATACCATGGGGTTGTTTATTGGATTACTTTTTCCTTAGCTAAATATAAATATACATTTTTATTTATTTATTCATTCATTCATTCATTTTATTTATTATTTTTATGTTCATTGGGAGAATTAGCCTGTGTTGAGCTGAACAAGTGCACTGAAGTCAGGTTGAATGAGAGTTGGATATGTGATGTAATGATTATCACTGAGAAAGGCTCTGTATCTGAATTTGTTAAATCGTTCATCTGAGATAATTAGTCTACCTTTACTACTGTGGGATTCCATAAAAAGTGTGAAGCTGTTTGGTTGGTTCCTGTCACATGACTCATAGTTCGCTCGCAGCACTCTGAAATGTTTAGATTTTTTCAACTTGCTGTGCCTGGAAAATGTGAGTTTGACATTGCAAGGCCCTATTTGCAGTTGAATTTGAAATAAATACTTCCCATGGACTGATTAAAGAAGTTCAGTGGGCTGCCGTAAAATGACCAGGTCTACCTTAAAAGTTTTACCCAAAAAACTAAAATTTACTCACCCTCAAGTGGTTAAAAACCTTTTAGAGTTTCTTTATTCTACTGAACACAAAAGATGATATTTTGAAGAAAGCTGAAAAGACATTGACTTCCATACTAGGAAAAAAACAATCCTATGGAAGTCAATGGTTAACGTTTTTATCTTTCTTCAACATCTTTATTATTGTTCAACAGAAGAAAGAAACTCGAACAGGTTGGGAACAAGTGGTCAGGGCCGGCATGTCCATATAGGCGACATAGGCGGCCACCTAGAGCAGGATAATAATGAAGGCGGCAAACGCGCCTTGCCGCCCAACCCAACGTATTGACTTTCATTTACAACATCAACAGAACACTTGCATAATATGGGTCTGGCATAATAGTGAGGGCGGCAAACGCTCCCCGCCGCCCAACCCAACGTACTGACTCATTCACAACATCAACCCCCCGTCCACACTTTATGAACTGGTCAGGTTCGTTTTCACTTTCGGGTTGAGGGCGGTGTGCTAGTCCATTGCCTAGAGCGGCAGTTCGGCTTGCTCCGGCCCTGCAAGTGGTGGATGAGTAAATGATGACATAATGTTTGGTTTTGGGTGAACTATTCTTGTAATTTAAAACACAATCTGGCAACATCTATAAAAGCACCTCAAGAAATCTACCTGCAATACTAAAGTATACTGGATGAAATTTTAGGGACTTATGTAAAAATACTGTAAAAATTCTATTAAAAATAATGACAAATAGGTTTCATTTATTCATTCATTCATTCATTTTCCTTCAGCTTAGTCCCTTATTTTTTCAGGGGTCACCACAGCAGATTGAACCGCCAACTATTTCAGCACATGTGTTAAGCGGCGGATGCCCTTCCAGCCACAACCCAGTACTGGGAAATACCCATACACTCTCACATTCACACACCCAATCATACTGTCACAATCTCTAAAAGACTACCATCCGCCTGTTTATCAACCACAACTCTGGATTGCCCAGTATACATTTGTTTGTTCCTGTATTGATCATTGCTTGCAGTTTGGTGGCGGCCCACTTAAGAGCTTCTAGATTGTCGGTGGCCATTTTAAGTAGACACCGTGTGATGGTGGAATGAACAGCAAGACTCGATAAACAGGCGGATGGTAGTCCATCATCTGCTAGGATTAGATTGCCGGTGATTGTGACAGAGACTCGAACCAGCGACCTTCTTGCTGTGAGGCAACAGTGCTAACCACTAAGCTGCCCCAAATAGATTTTATTTATTTAGCAATTTACTTATATTAACTAAATGAAAACAACATTTGCTGCATTTAAAAACAATTTTGGCATCATTTTAATACAAGTGTATTGGAGATGCTGGGGATGTTTTAAATTTAGTCTGTCTCAGTTTTATCGGATTCTTCATGTCTTTCCTGACAGAATGATGGTGAGATCAGATCTCTGTGTGAAGAAATGGCTAACTGAATGGGATACATACAAATAATCTCACTAGATTACTACAGTGAAAGGGAAAGTTCACCCAGGAATGTTTTTTACCGTTCCTCAAGTGGTTTGAAACCCTTATGAGTTTCTTTGTTCTGTTGAACACAAAGTAAAGTTTATAAACTAATTTCGAGAGGATCACGTGCTTATGATTGACCACGGCTGGTCCAGCATTAGCATTAGCACATGATTCACCAATCAGATGATTCGTAAGTCACTGTATAAATAACTAGAGTTTCATACCTCAGTTAGAGTCCCCCTTTCCACCCTTACTCCTCCCCCTTTACTAGATAGGGCAGCATGGCGGCTCAATGGTTTGCACTGTTGCCTTACAGCAAGAATGCTACTGGTTTAAGTCCTTACCAGGCCCATCGACATTTCTGTGTGAAGTTTACATGTTCTCCATGTGCTCGCGTGGGTTTCCCACGGGTTCCCAGGTTTCCTCCCACCATCCAGTCATAAGTGAATTGACTAAACCAAAACTGGCACCATAGATGGGCTCTTAGTCAGAAGTATAGCTCCATAGCAATGCCTAATTTGTCTTTAGCCATAAACAGCAGGGGAGTTCTCAAGACCTACCTGAGCTCAAACTCCCCTCTCGCCCTGCAAACGGGAGGCAGCCCTGGGCTCAAGGATCTTATGACTTCAGGGTTCTCTCCCGGGACAGCATGCCAAACATGCTTTAAAATCAATCATCAGCTAGGTGTGAACTTTTGATAGAAGGTATTTGGAAGAGGGCTGAACCATTGACTTTCAAATTAAGAAAAATATTACTATGAGTGTTAATGGCTACATGTTTTTAGCTTTCTTCAAAATAATGTCTTTTGTGTTTAACAGAAGAAAGAAAGTCAAATAGGTTTTGACAAATGACGGGTGAATAAATGATGACAGAATTATCAATTTTGGCTGAACTATCCTTTTAATAGCAAAAATACCATTTGTCAATTCAAACTGATAATTTTCTACTGACACACTACACCAAAAGACAGAAATAACTGACTTAAAACCATTTTTGTTGGTGAAAAAACTAGTGGTCTTTAACTTCCACACAGTATTGTACGAGCTATCCATAATCTATATATTTGAGAGATGCACACTCCAGCAAGCAGATAATGAAACACTACCGGGATACGGAGCCCTAACTGCTTCTTTCCTATATCATCACCATTTCTTGGCCCATACCATAAAAAAAAAACCAAGCAATACAATCCCAATGACACTGCAGAGACATTACAGTATATCTAGTTGATATACACATAACAGAGCATAAAATAGACAGGCATAATGACAGCACAGCCAACATCTATGATCAGAAAGTCCCACTGGGATCTATTTCTCGGTCTTAAACTGTGTTTGTAAAGATGCCTGCGTTTTCTGCACACGCAAGACATGCATGACTTGATAAGGATGAAGCACAAGGACATTCACTGTCATGGGTTATAGCTACTCTACAGGGGCTGATGCCTTACAAATGACCTTAAAACAATGAAAAGACAGAAAGGGTTCACTACAAACATCAGATTCATGCTCAAATGCTCAACAACACTGCCACAAAACACCCCGCTGAAGTTATTTTCAGAAAAGCATGGCATGCTTGTCAAAAGCATGTCATCAGAAACATGTCATATATGTGATATGAGTGCTTAATCTACATTGTCATTTGACATTTCAAAAAACTCTTTCAGTAGAGTTGTAGCCCCTATTCAAGCATACCACTCCAGATTTACTACTAGTACAGATTTTCATGTCTGTTTTTACCTTTATATTTATATATTTTTAACACAAGTTAATAGATACATTAAAGTAGATTTTTTATCCAATTATTATCCAATATACAATAAAAGCACAATGGCAACATGATATTTATGTTAATTTCCCTGACACTGTTTCTTTAGGACCAACGTTCTAATTGTTTTGTTTGAAAGAGCAATGATGGGCTTTGGTTAAGTTACATGACGTGTAGTGTTTTTCTGTGACACGATTTTTGACAGACTGGTGTTTATTGTGAATAGTTGCTGAATGCAAATGTAAACGTCAATAAAAACAAAGGATGAACTCATGTCAGATCCACAAAAAATCTCAGACATCACCTTTAGTAAGTTATGATGACATACTCTCAATTCAAATTTTTTTTATCAATTTAGTTTTTTGTAAATCAATCAAATGTATGTGTTGCCAAATGCCAACACTGTGCAATAGTGAAATATGCAATATTACAATAGGTTAGCTAGCTAGCAAGGTCACCTGTGATCTTTTAAGTAGTAAAAATAACAACATGATTGCTAGTAATATAATGTTGATTAGTCATGCGTTAATGGCATTTGCATTATGGACAAAATATAATTTTAATGGCAATACTTTTTATTAGATACAAACACAGGGAACACTGTATTAGTTACCATATGTTCTATGGTAAGTGAAATAAGATAAGGACAAAACTGGCTCCTCCTGCAGATGAAAGTGAGGAGGAATGATGCAGATTAGACATTTGATAAGAGCAGTGATGGAGACAGTTCAGGTAAGTTAGCTCAGAGGCAGATAAGACAGGCATAGCATAGTATATAGTATAAGTACATTAAAAAGGGTATGAATTTGGTTTTGGGTGTCTCCAACAATAGGCTGATATGCATGCAAGGTCAAAAAAACACTTTCATTGTCTTATAATATGCATTTATTTTTACATAATTATCCCAGTGACTCCCATATGATTAGTTCAGCGATTCATTTGTTCCCAAACCCCTCCTTAGCACGATGTACGTCTGTGCTGATTGGACCAATGACACTCTGTTGCAATTGGTTGACAGCGTTCAGCGTGTGACAGAGAGAAATGCCCACCATGGCTTATCAACAATATTGAAGTAGTCAGAGTGCATAGTGTGTGTGCGAGCATACCTGCCAACACTCCTGTTTTTCCCGGGAGTCTCCCGTATATCAGACGCATCTCCCGCCACCCTCCTGTTTTGTTTTTTTTATCCCGGAAAACTCCCATAATTTGCTCTATTCTTAACCATAAGTTAAAACAGTGACACACAATCAGTATTATTGCACACAGCGGCAAAAGCTGAACTATTCTGAAACATGACTGCTGCACGTGTGTAGGAACAGCTGATGGTGGCCATAGCAACGACAAACGGCAGTGTAACGCAAGCTCACAAATGCATTTAAATCCATAAACAATGCGACACACATCGCGTTTTCAACATGGCATTAGACGCGATATGAGAATATAAAGAGTTAACCAGAAACAGTACAAGTGGTTACAAGTAACAAAACACAATTAAATACCTAGTATGCCAGCTAGAGAAAATGAGACGGCAACCATTTTAATCACACTTACTTACACTTGTGAAATGGAGGAAGAAGCTGATCCATGAACTGTGTACTGTAAAGTTCCTGTCAAGCTCTGACAATGTCCCATCAATAGTCTTTTCTGATCCTTCCTTTAACAAACGGCAGACGAATCCCCCATTGTAAGTGTGCAGATTCCAGAAGCACTCGTCAGAAAAATTACCGGAACAAGGCTGGGGCTATAATGCTGAGGTATTTTTGCAGAAATCAACCTCAACCACTGACTCTTCACGGTTTCCTCTTTGGGTAGAAAAAAGTAACCCTATCTTTCCCCTCAAACTTCCAATAATATTCAGCTGAGCACAGCGTCTACATGACTTGATTTAACTGGGATCTGCTACATTGTTTGTCTTCCTCTTTTTCTTTGCTACAGTGTTTGTGGGCAGGGTCAGGGGTTTTAATTTTCCCGGGTTTTGGGCGGGGCTTAAGTTTCGTATCGACATCACTCCGAAATGGCTAAAGACTCATTATCAAAACGTTTCATTTGAAGCACTATGAGACAACTCTTTTATAAATGAATCAATAGTTTTAAACACTGTTGTGCACTTTCAGATTTAAGCCTAAGCTGGATATTTTACTTCACTTAGAGCTGTGTTACACACTACATGGAAGGTCATTTTCAAAAACCCATTGTTACGCCCCGTGTGGCTCGGAGGATGAAAAAGTGCTTAACATAATTATGACAACCCAATATTTTAAGAATTCCCATTGAGACGATAGCTGATGGAATCGACACAGACAACGACGTGGCAAAAAAATGTGGTTCGCTTTATTACAATAAAGATAAAGGAAAATAATATATTTCAATCACCCAACATTTACAATAAATGCAAAATGAACAAACAAACCTGATAGAGGGAAGGGAAATAAGCAGTGCCAAATCAAAGAAAGTAACAAATGAAACACCCGCTAACTAAACACTCCACCCCCAGCTCTAAATAACTAAAGAGAAATACGTAAATGTGTTCCCTCACTGGAACAAACATACACAGAGTTGCACCTGCTTCTGACCTAGTGGATTAACAGAGAATCAACTATGCGTGTGTAAAAATGTAAGTCACGTGACATACTTCACTTTCACTTCTCTTTTAGTAGATTTAAGTAAGTTTAGTATGGGACGTTCTGAACAGATGTACAACTCAAGCTCTTAAAGCGAACCAGAAGTCAGAGTCGTCACTGGAGCGCTTAAATAACCCCCATCCTCTTCTGATTGGTCCACTCTGGAAAACTCGGTGAGCCAATCAGTAAAAGGAAAACAGTCATGCCTTTTACTGTTGAAAACAGTAAAAGGCATGACTTACATCACAACCTGCCAGCCAATTCCGCTTGTCATAACAAGCTTGTCATAACTTGTCTGGAAAAGCCCAGAGTGCATGCGCGCCCGCGATCACTTCACTGCTGGTGAATTTGCAAGGAAGGTCGATCTGGTCCAAGCTCCTTGATTCTTTTTTTTTCATCATTCAAACGCCTTGTGAATGGCTATCTTTGCAAAGATACAACGGAATTTTCCTTCATCTCCAGAAATTGCACTTGCTTTCACTATGATTAAAGGTCGGCACAGTTAACTGACGAGCTGCTGCTGAACGGTCTAAGTGAGAATGGTCCAATCACATAAGGCCAATCATATAAAAACAAATATGATTCGTTCTAACAACAAAAATGGGAGGGTTCGTGACGCAGAGTGCTGCGGCCCAAGGACAATTTAAAACAGGCCTATTAGAGCTTATCGCCATATCACATGCATTGCAAAAGTTTGTGTACCTACATAGACACTCATTAGTCCAGCGCCCCGCACACATATGAAAAAATATTGTTCATACATTTTTTTCAATAAATGTTAGTATGACTACAATAAATGTTAGAATGTTATAATTAAATACATTTATTTTGTTAATATTTGTGATAATAATATTAACATATTAAAGGGGTCTAACTTGAAGGGGGTGCCGCCCCAGCACCCTCTATTGACCAGCCGCCACTGGTAACACCCATAATAGGGGCTCTTTAAACTAAATATTAACATTGATCACAATGTAGTCAACTTGGAGGCCTTTTTTAGTTTAATATCTGAAATTGAGGCATTGAAGGTATAGTTCACCCAAAACAAACATTTTTGTCATTATTTACTTGTACTTTACAATCGTTACTCATCACAAACTTTTATAAGTTTCTTTGATCAGTTGAGTACAAAAGAAGGTATTATGAAAAATGTTGGAAACCTGTAACCATGTGTGTTTGTTCTGAAATGGAATATTTTTTTAAATATCTTCTTTTGTGTTCAACAGAAAAAGAACAATCACAAAGGTATGGATCCACCTGAGGGTGAGTAAATAGTGAGTACATTTTGGGTGAACTATCCCTTTAACAATTTATTAAAGGCCTTTCCTGCAAACTTCTATTAAATTGCTGAATAAAGAATTGTTTAGCTTTACATGCTAATCTAAATATTTGTTTCATATTAATGTTCATTACTAAGCAGATTCTGAAGCTCACATTCACAAAAAGAGTTCCTCAATCAGTGTAACACTTAAACATTACAGTTTCTCTTCTGTCAAAGCAAGCAGAATATCCTGAAAACCAGGAGAGATGATGTACCTAAAAGCTTCAACAGCAGTTTCTTACACTTCAGATTATCTGACAACTTTTATGACAAGGCAGATATTCATCTAGAGAGAAACGTTTTAGAAAGAATCTGCAATTACTATTCCGGTTATATGTCTGTTGTCAGATTTGAAATTCTGAACTCGCCACTGTTTTGTTGTGTTTGCAAGAGCCATGCAAACCAAAGCAGAAACGGTGACGGGGAGCTGTGGGAAATGTTTTGCTGATTTAAGCAGTACAGCAGTGTTTTGAGCATTTTTCCCTTGAGAGAGATAACAGAAAGTGAAATGAACAGCCTCTTAGGCACAACACAAACCTGACCGTGTGACATTTCACACTTTTGCAGCTGTCATTAGGTGTAAAGAGAACAGAGTATGAAAACTTCAGTGCTGCTTAATACACTGAATGTATAATGAGAGATAGTGAGCAACAATTTCCCTTATTTAGCTGTTTTTAGGAAACTATAGTGATGATATTGCATTAAGTGACATATCATTAGCCAGTAAGTGTCTGGATGAAGTGCATTGTGCTTAAGCATGCTAACAAAATCAAATCTTATTTCATTGTGTTGCAGTTAGACTTATTCTTACAGACTCAATACTTCTCTTCATTTACAAAATATAAGATGGCATCTAAATCTACATTGTTGCTGAAGCATAAAGAATATGTTTTCATATTCTTTTCAATATTTAGGTTTTTCTTTTCTTTTTTTTATGCAGACAATAAGATTTTTTTCAACCATCAAAACAATACAAGAATATTATAGCTTTTGTACATTAGAATGGATCTGGTTTATATTTTTTCTGAACAAAAATAATGACTTATAATGACTTGTACATTTTACAATGGTATACAGAAGATAAGCAATTTGGTAGAACAATTTATGTCCCCAAAAATCATTTCAGGGAGATATAGAGCATTTGATGACATACTAAAAGATTTCAAACCACAATGTTTTAACCCAGATATTCATTAATTTTCCTTCAGCTTAGGCTGACTCGTGAGTGCAAAGCGCGCCTAAGCCCGAAACTGAAGATGAGACGTTACTTTTACAGGACTGTTTCATATTGATTTATTAATCATTTGTACTGTTCAATGAACGCAAACTGTCGTAGATTATAAAAGACGCAAATCCCTCACTGCACAACATGCTGCACCTTTAGCAAACTGCCTAATTCCTGCAGCACGAGGACTTTATGATTGTTTATGAGCGTCAAAAAGTGGCTGATCTGTTCGGTGAAATATTTGATTGCGTGTCACCGCATCCCAAACAACTAAAACAATATAACTAAAGAAATCTCTACTGTGCTAAGCGAGAGCGCTTACTGAACAGCGCATCATCGATGACGTAAGTGTGCTCAGGACCGAATGTAATGTGAGTGCGGGCCGTCGGGGGAGATGGGAGGTGGGACAAGCGTGCTTCGGCTCGGTTCAAGGCAACTGTGCATAGTGTGAGTACGCCCTTAGTCCCTTTATTCATCAGAAGTCGCCACAGCGGAAAGATCCGCTAACTATTCTGGCATATGTTTTACACAGCAGATGCCCTTCCAGCTGCAACTACTGGGAAACACCCACACACTCACATTAAATTAGACAACACATACATAGTCACATGCATAAAAATACACTACGGCCAATTTAGCTTATTCAACTCAACTGTCTTTGAACTGTGGGGGAAACTGAAGCAATTGGAGGAAACCTACGCCAAAACAATCGACAGATAGCTTTCTGCAACTCTCACATGGTCGCTCACTGAAACTAAGCAGGGGTGCAACCGGTCAGCACCTGAATGGGAGACCACATGGGAAAGCTAGATTGCTGCCAGAAGTAGTGTTAGTGAGACCAGCAGGAGGTGCACAACCTGTGGTCTGTGTGGGTCATAACGCCCCAGTATAGTGAAGGTGACACTATACTGTCAGTGAGCAATGTGTTTTGGATAAGATGTTAAACCGAGGTCCTGAAAAAATGAGGTCGTAAAAAATCTCAGGATGTCCCTCAAAAAAAGTAGGGGTTTAACCCCAGCATCCTGGCCAAATTTGCCCACTAGCCTCTGTCCATCATGGCCTCCTAATCATCCTGCCGTCACTTCATCTAGGTGGATGCTGCACACTTGTGGTGGATGAGGAGATTCTCCCCAAAAATGTGTAAAGCACTTTGAGCGTCCAGAAAAGCGCTATATGAATGTGAGGAATTATTATTATTATTATTATTATTATTATTATTATTATTATTATTAT
>CAIGQZ010032312.1:2883621-2912087 GCA_903798205.1 Danio tinwini | reverse complement strand
TAATAATAATAATAATAATAATAATAATAATAATAATAATAATAATACCACTGTATCATTTTAATTGAGTAAATAATTATATAGTTTATAGTTAATATTTAAGCTACAAACATTTAATTTATTGTGCCCAAATGGCTTAGATTTGCTTCAAAATCTTACAGTCAGGTCTCAAAAACACATGCAAATAATAAACTTTCACTCTAAGGCTAAAATCTAAAATGAATCCACTATGTTGTTAACAGAAATATCTCATCAACTGTAATCTCAACTACATTGCAGATCCCTGTTCAGTGATTATTGCTGACTCGCACATTGCGATATCGATGTTGAAGCGATATACAGTATTGTGCAGCACTATCTGGCACCTTCTTATTTATCAGAATTTGTAACTGTTAACATACCTGCTAGATGCTTCATCATGTCAGAAATTGTTAAGGTTACCAGATCAAAATTAAAGACAAAGGGGAATTGGGTGTTTGCCATTGTCTGCCCCAAATTGTGGCATAGCCTACATATCTCTTTTAGGATAATCTCCACTAAACCTTTCATCAAGGGGAAAACTGAAACTTTACCTTTTAGAAAAGCTCTTTAATACATGAGTCATTTGAGCTTGCTTTTTCCTTTATATGCTTCATGTTTTATGTACTCTATGTAGTTTAATTCCTTTGTTCATATTTGATCATTTGTACATTTTTTTATACATGCAGCACAATTGTCAACTGCTGTTGTTTTTTGTGCAATATAAATAAATTGTTAAAATCACCAGCGATCTTATCCTTGTAGATCACTGGTAAGCACGCAGATCGCTATAGAACTGCAAATGCGCTGTCATTTGGACTACATATCCAGTCATGCACCGCTCACATGCACCTGTCTTGGTTTCTATTAAATACACACACACAGCCGGAGGATCATTATGGACTGATTACAAGGACTATTTAAACTGCACACACACACACACACACACGCGCATTAGTGCTGAGTCTTGTTTATCTGTTAGTGAACATTATGATGCGTTTACCTTGCCTTGCAATGTTAGACCCTTGCTTTGTTGTTTGTTTATTTACGTTGTCTGCTGCCTGCCTTTTGATTATCCGTCTGTTGTATGACCACAACTCTAGATTTGCCTTTATGCATCTGTTTGCCCCAGTGTTGACCATTGTCTGCCTGACCATTCTATGTTGAATAAACCTGCATTTGGATCCACACTTTCTTGTCAGCGCCCCATTCAGTTACATAAATTTAGTAAATAAATGTTGCTTATCTGCCATTTATTTTCTATCTCTTAGCCCAGTGTTTGTTCTGATGGTGTATTTTGCGGTCAGCTACATAAGGTCCAGCTGTCTTTGGCTAATCCACTAACACAGTAACATCTGTTCTAAGAAAATACCCTTAGGAATGGTGTGTGTCAACATCAGAAGCACAAGGTCTCCAGAGTTTTACCTTTGTGTCCCCAAAGCATCCTCCCCAAGAGATCTGTTGGCAAATATGTTAAGAGACTGAGACTGAGAGTGAGAGAGAGAGAGAGAGAGAGACTCATAGCCTATTCAAATCTCCCTGGAGTTCACATGATTTCGCATTTTCCACTGAATAACAACACAAACATTACCATTGTATAATTCCTTGTTGGGTCTGGATAGATTGAATTGGATTCACTTGGATCTTCGGATACGAGGAAACCTCTTTTTCAGGAAGTCACTCACTGTGCCTTTCAGTTCTACTTATTTATAAGCAGCTGACTTGAAAGGTGGCAGGAAAAGGCCAGACTTCTTAAAGAAGGAGAAAACAAAAGCATTCAAAAGCACAAATGTGTGACTCACAATAAGGACGCCCACTTGGTAAAGAATCTATGGCTGTTATTATCAAATCAAAATGACTCAGCGTCACAGCTCTCTGGGAGGCCCTGCAGGGACGGCGATGAAGAAACATAACAGCCCATCGCTCAATACCTTTCAGCTGCGTTTTTGTGTGATATGCATAATCACTGGTTATAGCATCAGGGTCCTTCGAGAGAAGACAAAGGGAAAAGGCGGAAATTCTGACTGCTAAAACCAATCTTTAACCCCCCGCTCCAAAAATCTATCATCCCAAAGTGTCACTTGCGAACGTCTTGCCACCTACCGCTCCACATTTTTCATCTGACTTCCACAATGAACTATAATCTCACAAAGAAGGCAATTCCTTTGAAAAATGACAGGAAGAAGTGTGGGTGTGTGAAATATAGACCTCATATCATATTGTGAAACATTGTGTGATAAAGCAGCAGCACATCATTCAACTCAGTCAACTTCGCTGAGAATTTGCATTTAAAATGCGAAACGCGCTGCTAAGGAATGCATGGCAATGATTGGAGGTTATCGAAGGACTTAACATGTTTATGTGCATCCAAATTTGCAAAGCCTCCAACTAAAGACATCCAAGACATCCACACACTGATGACTTGGCTTAAAACAAGGTGAAATTTGGGCTGTCAGAAAAAATCTAATAATCTTCTGACAACAGTCCAAAACGTAAACTAATCATCAACATTAGTCAGACTTCATGTGTAGTAATTCATTTCTGTCTATTTACTATATGCAGAATGATTTTGGGAGCATCATAACTAAAAACTTAATATACAATATAAAAAATAATACCTTTTTAACTTTTATTTAATCGTTACAATGCAAATCCAATTAGGTCCACTTATTTGGTAAACAAAGCAAGTCTTTCATATATACATCTACCAAAATACAGAAAATATTACTTTACAAAGTGTATTGCAAATAAATCGATTGAACATTTTATATTAGTCTATAATATTACTGAAGTTAATTTAAAAACAATTTACACACATTTACACAAGTAAAAAAAAATAGACTCCGTGATGAGCTAGAAATCTGCGGATTTCTGCGCACGCAGATTCTGTGTGGGCCTACTAATGGCTTATTACCTGCCTGTTATTAAGATATTAACTGTTAATTAGTATATAAAGTATATATAAAGTTATAAAGCATGATCTTATTCTGCATCCCTAATCCTACCCAAAACCTTAAGCCAATTTCTACCTTACTAACTATTAACAAACAGATAATTAGTAGTTCATTAAGCTAATAGTGTTAATTGTTTGTTATAACCTGAAGTGTTACCTCTGTTTTTAGCCAAGACTTCTGTGTTTAGACATCGATTAGACTTCTTGTAAACTCATAAAAATGCTTGTTGTGCTCTAGTGAGAGAATAAACTTTATGTTAAAGAGTGTGTTTGAATCTAAAGTATTCATATACAGTGCTCAGCATATTTGAGTACACCCCATTTTGAAAATTAATATTATTAATCAATAATGATCAATTATTCATTCATTTATTTTATTTTTGGCTTAGTCCCTTTATTAATGCGGGGTCGCCACAGCAGAATGAACCGCCAACTTATCCAGCACATGTTTTACACAGCAGATGCCCTTCCAGCTGCAACCCATCTCTGGGAAACATTTATGCACACTCATTCACACTCATACACTACGGACAATTTAGCCTCCCCAATTCACCTGTACCGCATGTCTTTGAACTGTGGGGGAAACCGGAGCATCCAGAGGAAACCCACGCGAATGCAGGGAGAACATGCAAACTCCACACAGAAACGTCAACTGACCCAGCCGAGGCTCGAACCAGCAACCTTCTTGCTGTAAGGCGACAGCACTACCTACTGCGCCCCTGCTTTGCCTAATTATCACTTATTAATATTAATATAAATTTCTCAGTGAATATAGGCAATGTATTTTGGTGCATTTAAACAAAACATATTTATTAAACAGATATGTATTATATTAAGATGTATTATATTACAGATATTTATTAAAATAATATTTTAGTCAACAAACATATTTAGAAATTGAAAGATAATACAATTAAATTTAAGCAAAACATTGCAAAAAAAATTACAACAAAATTTTAACTAAGTTTTTAATTTCCTCTTTTTAAATTTGTATTTAATATTTTTCTATAACATTTAAATTTGGGTGTATTAGTTTTTAAACCGTTATTGTAAGTTATTCTGCTAGATAAGCTCCAGATTTGGCTTCAGCACTGACTAATCTAATGTATATACATAAGTATAATAATTTAAAGCTTCCTTTTAAAAATATGAATTCAAAAGATAGATTTGTGAGGGGTGTACTCATATATGCTGAGCACTGTAACATTAAGCAAGAATGACCCACTCCATTCAGCAAGTCTGAAGTGTGCATTCAATGGACACTTTATAATCCCTCAAGGCAAAGGATCTGTTAATGGAAGTAAAATGACAAAACTGGTGGGTCACAAGGTCACAACCAGGATGATATGTACTAAAGTAATACAGTACATCAGAAATGCATTCATAGTACTCACATTCATAAAACCACATTTTTTGCAGCATGAATGTAAAATATTTCAGATTCATTATGCTGTAGAGCATTAGAAACATAATTCCCTTAAGTTCTAATATGATAATCAGTATATTGCAGACCTTCATTTAAACATAAAAACCTCCGTGAGAATTACGTTTCCACTGTAAATCAACTGTTAATTATTATTAGGGTGTGTTTTTCTCATATTTTAGGAATAGAAGAATAACAAAGTAAAGTAAACAGTAAAACTATTTGTGCTACAAAACAGAATGTTTAATGGTCATAACTGTAATTTAAGGGGCACCTATAATGAAAATCATCTTTTGGGAGCTGTTTGGACAAAACTGTGTGTAGCTTTAGTGTGTCCACAGTCATATTGGGGTGATATAAAGACAATAAGTATCTTTTTTATATATATATGTCCTGTTGTTAAAATAGGATCCAAATCCCTCTTATTTTGAGGCCCACCGCAACATGATGTAGGAGTGTGGTTTCCCCGCCCACCGAATTGTTTAATAGCCCCATATTAACATGTCTCCATAGTGACACGTATTCGTATCAACAAGACAGGACAAGTGCAAAGCAACTGGGATTAAAAGATCTGTTCAGCTCTCTGGGATCATCAATCATCATCAAATGTGATCAAGAATGAGTTTTACAAGTAACAACGTTTTTAAAATAGTTTACTGTTTGTAATGAATTACAGCAATTTTACCGTCTTTATCACCACAGCCGCGTCAGTTCAATTATAAAAGAAGACGCTTCAGTCCCGGTTTGTGGACTTTAAATCAGGTTTTGTCATGATTCCGCCAATCTGGACTTGTTATTAATTCTTGTTTTGGTGGCGGAGTCCTGACACTACTACTGTCATGTTTTGTCATTGTGCGTGTCTTTGTATGAGCGCCAGTCGTGGGCGCGCTTGGACCCTGCGCGTTTCCGCTTGATGCGGGCGCTCTCGTCCGGGTGTTTCTGTTTGTCTGTTTGCAGCGTGGTGTTTCAGTCCCAGGGTCTCTGTCTAGTTGGGTTCAGATTCGGTCGGCGCTGGGATGAAGCATGCACGCTGCGTGTGTGAGTACACGATGAGTGTTTTCATTCATTGTGTGCTTGTGTCTCACGTAGAGTCTTCTGTTGGTGTCATGTTACATGCGCCACGTTCTTGAGTGTCTGTTGTGTCATGTGCGCGCCAGTCTATTGTCTAGCCCCACCCTTCTTGTTAACTCATTATTATTTCATTTGGTTCACCTGTTTGTGTGTTGATTTACTACTGCTTATAATCTCCTCATGTCTGCTGTCCTGTGCCAGTTCGTCTTCGTGACAGGTTTATTTTGTACATCAACATAACGGATATCCATATTTATTAATGTGTATCCTGTCACATTTGTTGTGCAAAAACAGTGCAAAGTTTAAAGCGTGCGTGTGTGTGTGTGTGTGTGTTTGTGTGAACTTTGTAATGACACTGTGTGTGACTCATTGTTGCAACTCTACAACAAATACATCAAATAATCATTGGGAAAGTTATTACTGTAATATTTCTCACAAACATTACGTGAGGTCTGCTTCCTTCATGGCTGTCACTGTGCTGTTTATCTGACACAGCCGAGGCGGAGATTGAGGCACACTCTGACAGGCACATGGGAACAGTGGGCAGTGAGCTACATTGTGTTCAGAGCAGAAAATTCCAATATAAAGAAAGCTGAAACTTTACAGACACATTCTGGAGACACAAAAGACTCATCTTAAATTGGTGCCCTTTAAATCATAATAATAAGTACAAGTTTGCATCAAGCAGCAAGAAAGGCTGTTTTACATAGAAACCAGAAGCCTGCCCAGTGTTGGGTTGTGGCTGGAAGGGCATCCGCTGCATAAAACATATGCTGGATAAGTTGGCGGTTCATTCCGCAGTGGCGACCCCTGATTAATAAAGGGACTAAGCCGAAAAGAAAATGAATGAATGAATGAATAAACCTGAAGCCTGGCACTTGATGCCTGACACAATAAAATTTTCAGCTGTCCTTAAATATCTTTAAAAATATTTGGAGATATAATCATTTTAGCTGGAAAGTTATTACTTATTCAGAAGTTGTCACAGTCATATTGGTGCATGTGTAATGCGTCTTATCACATGAAAGGTAGCAAATTAAAACCACATTTTAAAACTACTTCAAACCTACATATTTTATCTTGCATAGTCTACATGGTGTTTGAGTGCTGTGGATTCGTAGTGCTTGCCCTGTTGGACAGATGTGAATGGAAGCAGATGAAGTGAGGTTCTGAATTGCTTAGCCTCACGCTGCCCTAAATCGCATGTACCCAATTACCAGAGCCACCGGAGCCTGACCTCCAGATTACGAGCAATTGGAAGGACATTTTGTTGTAATTTGGAATGAGGGAGTCCAATTTAGTGATATTTTTCAGAAATCCATCATACTCTGAGGTGCCACGGTCTGTCTCCCCCTTCATCGCTCAAAATATAAGGTTTGCTTTTCTTTAATATATACGTATGTAGGTGTTTGTGTGAGGTATGTTTACAAAATGGAAGTTTGAGACTGCATACTTCTCACTCAGGTTAATACAAATTATATTATTAACATTAAGTACATGAAATTTTACATGTGTAAATGTGGGTTTTTTTAAATGTACCATAGTATGCATGTTTAATATGTTAAATTGTTCTTTGATATCTACATAGAAGGTATGTGGCTTATGTTAGTGCAAAAATTCACCAGAAACCTTTTTTAAAAGCCTTTTCAGAAGCTCAGAAAATGTCTAATTTGATTATATTTGAATATTAATGAGCCCTGCTCGGATGTTCCCACAGCTCATGTCGGTGCCTGACGCTCACACATGATGTACCCTACATGTGCAAGGTCTAATAACTCTGACTTTATTTGTGTATTATATAGGTAAAAAGAAGTACAAGGATCTGTGCAAGTCAAGTGTGTGCTACACATGCCACTGATGTGAAAGCATGCTCGCTGCTTCTGCTCATGCGCTGCGCACACACGCTGCTTTGTGCTCTGCTAGCGCGTGTGCGCGACACAAATGCCTGTGTTATGTGCTGTGCCCACAACAAGTCTTTATTTAAGTAATTTCACTCAAGTCTTAAAATTAATAATTGTAGGTAAGTACAAATTGTTAATTTACTCATATTTAACATGCGGTGTCTTCTTCGTCTGGTTAAATGCTGAGTTACAGACAAGCATAAAGGTATATACTGCCCCCTACGATCATGATGTCTGTAAAATCAGCTTAGCCAGGGTTGTTTGCATCCACATGGCCTTCGTTTTGGGTGAAGCCGTGCCGTGATGTCATCATAGAAAACACCTAGACCCCGAATTAGCGGGAAATCCGCAGCATTTCATAAAGAATGTAAGATCTGCAAATTTTTGTGGAATTTGCTTGATTTTGCAATAAATTCAGCGATCGCAAAATCACGAAATCCTGGAGGGACTGACATATAAGTTGACAAATAAAAGGTGAACAAATTGAGTAGGTCCCTAGTTAAATAATCTTTCAGTAAAATGGATTTTAGCTAATAGTCATTTTTTAATTCCACCCGAGTAATCTAGTTTACTCCTGGGTTGTGTTTGGATGAAATATAGGCTAAATTATAATTATACTTGACAAAAGAGTTGAGAGAGACGTGTTTACAGTTGTATTTTGTGTGTTTAACGTACGTAAACACAGGCAGGTATCAATATCCACCTCTGTATAAACAGATGCTTTTTATTTGCTGTCCTTTTAAAGAGCTGATTGATATGACACAATGCATAAACATGCATTAAACGCGGCGGCTTACTTTTTTCCGTTGTCTCATTACAAGCCTAAATGTGTTTGTTGGCTCATTACAAACTAAATTTCCACAACATTCAAGTTAAGCTAACAAAAGATACAGTATATTTAACAGACCTTATGCCACATTTATAATCCTTATATCCTGAATTTTGTGTTCGGACGCTCTGTGAACAGATCAGACTGCAAGAAGATGTAGCACAGGGTACATATTTGTCGGTTTTCAAAAACGTAGCACTAGACAGCTATTTCCAATGAGCCTGGGTTGTAATACAAGCTTAGATTAACTTACAAATGAAGAGAAAAAAATTGCATTGCTGTAATTTTACTAGGAAACAATGTGGCAAATCAAACACAGTCTGAACGTGCATATTAATGACCCTATGTGAATCATCAGAGTTGGTGTTTTGTTCCAATTGGCCTGATTTTCAGATTTTAAACTCATAGGATTTACATGAGAATGGGAAAACAATGTTTGAGACTTATTGTATGTAATTTCCATGTACTGAACTTTTATTATTTAGCTATACACAAGTATATCCAGATTTTTTTATGACAGCTTTGAGGACAGCCCTATTTAAACTATATGAGCTCAGCAAATTGTGAAATTCCTGAGAATCATGTTTCTCAACATTATTTGAGAATTATCCAAAGAATTATGCATAAACATCTGACTGTCTGTTCATTAACATTTGTGCTATTGGTTTATACAGGGACTGAGTCATAGACGTTTATCAGATTCATGCTAAATAAATGACTCTCTTTTCCATCTACCTTTCACTCTCTGTCTCATTACATATTTATATATAAATAATGTCACTGTTCAGCATTCTGATGAATCCATCACTTGCTGAGCATTTCTGTTAGTAGCCAAACTCTACCTTTCTACTTTTTCTTGCCCTGCAGCTATGGCTACAGACAGAGCACACACTGAATAAAGATGTTCCCTCATGCCTGCAGATGGGCTATGATGCACTTCTGAGGAGAGCATATGCTTTGCCTTTGCTCAAGTCTTTAGCTCCAGGACTGCACCAATATAGGACTTTTAACTTTTTTTCTCTATCTGTGGATATATGGGTAAACTACTGCAGTTAATGACAAATACGTCTTAAAATGTTGTTTCACACATATATTTTATTCAGTTCTACGATTCTAATGTTGTCTATATGCCGTCCTACTGTATATATGTAGGTGAGATCATTTAAATTAGGGAATCAACATTGAATAACTGTCACGTTGATGTACACCTATAGAAAATGTGTTTCACTGATAAGCCAATGATCCCTAAATGATTGACTGTTTACTCTCTTGCGCAAGCTGTGTTTTGGTAATTATTAATTATAGCTGACAATTGAAGTTTATAATGGATTTTGATTTTAAATAAAAGTTTTTATTTAGTTGAATATTGTTTTTTTTTCTGGACTACTCAGTTCTGATTGATCAGTTGCACCATCTATTGGATATTTTCTTCTATTTACTATCGTTCATGATAACGCTACAAAAATCAAACAAGTTTAATGTAATACAGTGTCACTGTTTTTACTTTCAGAACTGACAATGTTGGTGGCTAAGTGGTTAGCACTGTCAAGAAGGCTCACCAGCACCTCTTTTTCTTAAGGCAACTTAAAAAGAACCAGCTGTCATCGACCGTCTTGGTGAACTTCTACCGTTGCACAATAGAAAGCATCCTGACCAATTGCGTAACAGTCTGGTATGGAAGCTGTCTGGTATGAAAGGGTGGTGAAAACTGCCCAACGCATCACAGGGTCCACACTGCCAGCTATAGAGGACATCTAGAGGAAACACTGTCTGCGCCGAGCATGCAGTATACTTAAGGATTCCTCTCACCCTGCTCACAGACTGTTTTCTCTGCTGCCTTCAGGCGGGCGCTTCAGGCTCTCCCGGACAAAAACCAGTAGACTAAGGAACAGCTTTTTCCCCAGAGCTGTCTCCCTTTTGAACTCTGCCCCCCACTGACCTTTTTGCCCCCCTAATACACCCTCACTCTCCTCATAACTTATACTCCTTACAGTCATTATTTTACATTTGCACATTTAAAAATTGCACATAGTCAACTGACTGATTTATTTGAACTGTACATACCCACTGTACATGTTTATTTGTAATTATGTACACACCCACTGTACATATACATTTGTAACTATTTCTTATCTATCTGCACACTTCTGATTATTAATAGCAACCTGTACATATACCCATCTATTGTAAATCTCTGTTCATAGCTAATACAACCTGTATATAATGTTCATAGTACATCCATTTGTAAATATCACCATAGTTTTTCTATAACTGCACTTTATAACTTATACCTGTATCCTGCACTTGCTGCTATTGCACCCCTGGTTAGACCTAAACTGCATTTTGTTTCCTTGTACTTGTACATGTGTAATGCTAATAAAGTTGAATCTAATCTAATCTAATCAAAGCAAGAAGGACACTGGTTCAAGTCCCGGCTAGGTCAGTTGGCATTTCTGGGTCAGTTGGCATGTCTGTGTGGAGTTTGCATGTTCTTCTCTTGTATGTGTAGGTTTCTTCCGATTTCCCCCACAGACCAAAGACATGCGGTATAATTGAATTGAATAAACTAAATTGGCCGTAGTGTATGAATGTGTGTTTAAATGAGTATGTATGGGTGTTTCCCAGTAATGGGATGCAACTGTATTATTATAGCACCTTCCAAACTATGGGTTATTTTAACTCAATGCATCGAGTTACAGACCTGTGAAACAATTATGTCAAGGTATCCATAATCCTGGACCAGGCTGTATCCTGAGCAGATGCTGTGGTGGTCATGGAGAAGCGGTAGGCGTGAGACTGATTCCTGAAAGACCCCAGTGACAGCAAGTCTATGCATTGATACCGTGGGCCAGCCAGAACATTGCTGTTTAACTTCCTGCTGTGAGACACCAGTGCTAACCACTGAGCCACCGTGCCACCTAAAAATGTATCAATGATATGAATATTAGTTTACCAGTAAATTTCTTCAATTAGAAAAAAAAAACATATGGGCCAATAGCCGCTAGATCAAATAATACAACTTCTAACAAAACATGATTGACACTTTATCCTTTACAGTTAAAGACCTGGGTGTATATTACACAGCAACCTGTTCTCTCAAAATCATATACATATCTCACATGTTACAAAAGCTTTCTTCCACCTTATAAATATCACCAAGCTTATAGTCGTGTAATCTGTTTCTTGAGCTAAAGTTTAAATCTAAACTAGATTATTGTAAAGACTACTAGGTGATTTTCATGCAAAAATGCAGTTGCTGGAGTTTTTATCTGATCAGTTGATCATAAAATTATGATCATATAAGCCCACGTCAATCATCTCTACACTGGCTACCTTGTAAGTTCTGTATTTATTAAAAACTGTTACTATAGTCTCCTTCCTATCATACTATCAGTCTCCCATCACACACACTTTTTATAAGCACAACATGTTTTGTAGCTTAATAGCAAAGGCAGAGTGTTTGCTAAACTCGGGAATAGGCTTTTTGATGATGTTCGGGGCACAGGCACACTCTCTCAGTTTATCTGATTGTTTATTTCTAAATAATGATTAAAGATAAGACAAATTTTATTAGCATTCAATGCTAACATGCACATACTAGTATGCATTAAAATGCAGATGCATCAAATAACTGTATGCTTACCAAGTACATATCGACACCTTAGAATTATTTTTTGATTATTTATAATTTATTTATTTATTATTTATTTATTTAATTAAGGTTCTATCTGACATTTTTGTCAAACTTAAGTTATTGACATATTCTTATTAAATGACAACTTATTTACATTATGGGATGTTTTTTACATTTTAAGCTGTTTACATTTTAAGACTTTTTATTCAAAAACAAATGTTACACACATACTGTTTGCTATATGGAATGCAAAAACTTTGAAGCTCAATATCTCAAAATCATTCAAAACGCAGACAGAACCTTATAATTCCAAGGTGATGATATGACCAAATTCCACATTATTCCACATTATTATCTTTTGTTTGCAATAATTATTAAATGCAGCTAAATTAACTATTTTCCATTTGCTTTTCTGTTTCTTATCATAGTCATGATACTTTCAATGGCATATCCAATGCACATTTTATTACTCCAAAAGACCACAAGAGAGGATTAATGAATGAATATAAAAGACAAAACTAATGCAAGTACCAAGTAGGTAGTGAAAAATCATCATACCCTATGAAAATCTATATCTTTACTCACAATACAGCCTGCTTTCAAAAGACCTTCGGGATAACGTTGTAGAAAGGCACAGGACAAGGCTACAAAAATATTTCAAAGGCTGGAAAAGTTCTTTGGAATGTAATTCGATTTCAGGCTGTATGACAAATAAAGTAATTATTTCAAAGGGTTATGATGATTTTCTATAGGCACTGTAGTTTGTCCTAATTTCAGTTACAATGACATTTTTCATATTACATAGAACATATTAAAAGTGGTGGTCCAGAGTGTATTTTTAAGGCTTGGTTGTGTTCATAAGATGTAAAGCAATGTGGGCTCATGTTTCATTTGTAAAAAAAAATCATGTTATTTTTTAATATATCTTACTTTATATATTATTTACAGCTACTTAGCTAACATAAAAATGACTATTATATTTCCCAGGTCCTCTGAAAGCCCACCCTCAAAAGGCTCTGATTGGTCAGCTTACATATTGTGCTGTGATTCGCGGATCAGCTCCACGTCACCAGGAAGCATCTCTGTTACAACATTACAGCACATCTGGCCACACCCCTTCGCTGCGCAGGGTGAATGTGCATAACCTGAAGGGTTTACGACATCATTAACCCGGATGTATTTTTTTGTAGTCCTCAAACTTTGTTCGCTGTAGGCTTTGCTAAGCTAACTCTGTAAAATCCAATGTCTCCCTTTGCATTGAACTATGGGTGTATTACATTCAGAGATGTTGTTTATGTTTAAACAGCTACATTACACATCAACTAAAGTTTAAAATATGATATCGTAGTGCAAACAGCCAAATTGCAGAATATGCACTCACTTAGAAAACGGTAAGGTTTAGAATCTATTTAATACATGTTGAGTCTCTTTAACATCATTACATGTAGATGCTGAATCACTCATGTGTGTTTAGTTCTAAAGTTCAATTTTAAACGGTTTATTGTATTTTCAAGATCTGAGGTGAACTGTCTGCTGCTGCTTTCAGTATATGGCAATAAATGTCATGTAAAATGGCATTCAAACTCACATTGTTAGCATTTAGCACTGAATAAAGCACATGAGGTGTACCTGAGGTGATCACGGTCATAGGTTTCTGTTGTTCAGCTGAGAGAAATAGAAGCCGCTTCTAATATATCAATTTGAGGTGTTGGTTAAAACCAAAACTCCTTTTAATATGGAGAATATTCCCTCTATCGCGTGTCATTGCTTTTATTTAGAACACATTTTAAATCACTTACTCCTGTACTCAACCTAGCAACCAGTTTGTTTGGATCCAGGACTGCAATACCTAGTTCAACCACTGGGTGTTAAACTTACATATTGCTCCTTTAAGTTCAAATTTAGATCAGGGGCAACTAGGATTTTCAATTTAGGGGGTCCCTTAAAAGAGTATAATAGTAAAAAATATTAAGTACAAGTACTTTCAGTACCTCGGTGCATTGCTTTTGTTTCCATTTATTTAAAAAAAAATCATTTTTTTATTTAAAATAACAAAATAATTAAATTTAAACGTATTCTAAGGCTAATACACATATTTCACTTTCATTCTTAATACAAATTAAGTTTCTATCTCTGTCAATCACTCTGATATCCAGTTAAAATGAGTACATTCACTTCAGTGATTCTGCTTTAATCATTTCTGGCCATGATTGTATCATACACTCTCAGAAATAAAGGTACACAAGCTGTCACTGGGGTGGTACCTTTTCAAAAGGTAAAAATTTGTACCTTAAAGGTCCATATTAATACCTCAAGGGTACATATTATATATATATATATATATATATATATATATATATATATATATATATACACTTTTGAGGTACCAATATGGACCCTTTAAGTACAAATGTACACCTTTTGAAAGAGTACCACCCCAGTGACAGCTCATACCTGTATTTCTAAGAGTGTAGTCAATGCCACATGCTCTGTAATATGTTTAATATTCAAAGTAAAATTTTGAAATTAAAATAGCAAAATGTGTCCATACATTTTTTCTAAAGGAAACAGCTGTGGTACACTAAAAAATCCAACTTACAAATAGTTAACTCAGTTTAAAATGGTAAGATAGGTGGACATCTTTTTGAGTTCAGAGTTGAGTTTACTCATAAAAATTATTCAGCGGCATGTTTGGAACCGTTTGTTCAATAAAAGTAAAATATTCAGTTGAGGTGTAACGAATGTGACAGATTACCATTCATCAGCCCACCAGAGGGAGCTCTCTCCTGAATATTGACTGGGTACTTCCTCGGTGGTACTTCCTGGTAGCCACCATATATAAGCACCCTGTTTATGTCTGTTCTTTACGAAGTATTGCCAGTTCCACTGCCTTACCAAGCGTTTCCTACTACTGTGTTTGCCATTGTGTTATGACTTTTTTTGTCTGCCTTTTTGACTACTGCTTTTTAGATTTTGGACTCTGCTTTGTTTGCTTTCTCGGACTGCCTCTTTGTTTGCTTGACTTTGCCTGGTTTATGACTACGATTTTGCCTTTGTTTTATATAAGCTGTTTGTTTAATAAACCTCCAGCATTTGGATGCATTCTGCCTCCATGTCTTCACCTACGGCTCCCTCACATGAGGAGACTTTACATTTTAATTTCTCTATATCTTCAAAAAATAAAAAGCTGAGTAAGCTTAAAATTTTAAAGCAACCGGCTGCAAAGAAATGTTGAGTTTATTAAGCTGCAGTGTTTGGAGTTGTGCCAAATTATTCCATAAAGTATACTTGACTTAAACCAGCCTTTTCAGTCAACTTAAAAAAATTATTTAGCACAACTTCAACCACTGAAGTTTAATAAACTCAAAATTTCTTTGCAGCTGGTTGCTTTAAAATTTTAAGTTAACTCAACTTTATTTTATTTTACAGTGTAGGACGAGGAGTGAACACAGCAAAAACTTTACAGTAGATGGGAAACCGATTGCTCCTACATGACATTTTGTAAACTGCATCTATAACGAAGAACTGCAAATATGTTGATATAATAACAATCGCCTCACAGCAAGAAGGTCACTAGTTCGAGTGCCGGCTGGGCCAGTTGGCATTTCTGTGTGGAGTTTGCATGTTCTCCCATGTTCGTGTGGGTTTACTCCGGGTGCTCCCCCCACAGTCCAAAGGCATGTACTAAGTGAATTGGGTACACTAAATTGGCCATAGTGTATGAGTGCATGTGTGAACGCAAGAGTGTATGGGTGTATCCCAGTACTGGGCTGCGGCTGGAGGGCATCCGCTGCATAAAACATAAGCCAGAGTAGTTGGCGGTTCATTCTGCTGCGATAAATAAAGAACTAAGCTAAAGGAAAATGAATATAACAATCTATTGATAAACACAGATTATGTTCTGTTTTGAGCTCTGCGCTGTTGTGGTCTGCTAATTAAATGAAGAACGAGCTGAAAGATAGGGAGGAGTTGAAGTCTTTCACTGTTTTCTCATTAAATTTAAAAGGACAGAGGCGAAAACAAATTAGTGTACATTTCATGGAGCTTCATGGCTAGTGTATGTACATTTCATAATTACAAAATAATTCAGAGGGCTGAGTAGGCTAAAGCCCCGCTAAAATTACAGAAACTTGTTTAAGCTTTTATCAGCAGCAGGGTGGATTACTGCAATGGACTCCTCATGGGCCTTCCCAAAAAGCCAGTCAGACAGTTGCAGCTCATCCAGAATGATGCTGCCAGGATTCTGACCAGAAAATCAGAGCACATCACAGCTGTCCTCAGGTCTTTACAGTGTCTCCCAGTTACATTCAGAGTAGATGTTAAAGTATCATTACTTGTCTATGAATCACTAAATGGCCTCAGACCTCAATTCATTACAGATATGCTCACTGAATACAAACCTAACAGATCACTCAGATCTTTAGGATCAAACAAACTAGAAATTCCAAGAATTCAGTCAAAGCAAGGTGAATCCGCCTTCAGCTACTAGGCCCCCCGCAGCTGGAATCAGCTTTTAAAATGATCAGATGTGCTCCAACATTAGGCACATTCAAATCCAGACTTAAAACAGATCTGTTTAGCTGTGCCTTTACTGAATGAGCACTGTGCTGCGTTCAACAGATCGCACTATTATGTCTTTCTTTTCTTCATTCTTTTAAAACCTGCTTTTAACACATTTTAATCTGTTTTTATCTGTTTAAATATTATTTGTTTTTATTTTCTTATACTAGTCTCTTTTATTCCATTTTATGTAAAGCAGTTTGAATTGCCACTGTGTATGATACGTGCTATATAAATAAACTTGCCTTGCCTTGATAATTGAGATAGTGATCATTTTCATTTGTATATAGAACCACTGCATCAAGATTACAAGCCATTTTGTGTTTTAAGCTTTAAATTCAAGTTTCACACAGCTTTAAGCTATTTTTAACTTTTATTTAACCAAAATATGTCTACAAACTCATATTTTGGTTGAAAATGTTGCCATGGTCTGGTGACTGGGGGGCCACACTGAACCCCTATAGCTGTAGAAATTAGCAGGTAGATGCTTCTCTCTCACGAGAGGACTTTTTCTCTCCTGCCTTTACTCTTCAGGCAGAGTTGGGAAAGAGACATCAGAGTTACTGCAGGCAAATCACCCCTGTTACTCCAGCTGACAGGAGACAAAGAGAGACAGGATGTGTCTCATGAGCAGGGGGAACATGGTGTGATCTGTCAAGCACAATGCAGCATTGTAATGGAGCTTTGCACTATATAGCACTTATGTAAACCTCCTTCACATCCACGGTACGTTTATGTAACTGACGCACCTTCAGACACCCTGCAATGCCGGGGTTTCTGATCTTGCTCAGACTGCTTGTCTCAATCTGCCACTATAGGCCAGCTGTTACAAACACGTCCAGCCTTTGCACAATCACACAAGACTAGCAGCAAACCAGCCTCTTCACCATCTCCGCTCAGCTTTTGTCCTCTCGCATTCACAGCTGCTTGCCTGTGACTCTGTCAGACCTGGGCGGCGTGTGCAATCCCTTTGTCATGACTTCCATTAGTACACAGTTGCCATGACAACTGGCTCTTATGAAAGCTCTCCACGGTTTCCAAGGATGGATGTTCTATTGGCTCTTTTGAGATTTAAACGAAGCTTTTTGGCGCAGACTGACTCGCACGTCACTGCTGCCCTAGATTAGTTTAAGAAGCAGAACGCATTGTGACTCACACCTGTTGGCTGTTTCAGGTGGTCTGTTTGAGTGGTTTCGCCAGTGCAAGGTCAGTAGTCAGGAGTTTTCTAGTCTAGAACAGGAGTTAAGAGAATATTTAAAGGCCCACTGAAATCAATATGTATGTTTTTCGTCTCACTTTATATAAAGTGTCCCTAATATAAGTGCTCTTGCTTTTAAATGAATCATGTGCTTACCGTGTAAATGTTTTTACATTGTACTTATTTTTCAAATTACATGCATGTAATTATGTTTATAGTTACACTGTTGGCCATTCTTTACACCTTAATCCAGTCTTAAAAGGCCATGAACTGCAGTTTGGCACTTTCACTTTCATTCAGGAACATTTCATGCATGCCCCCTGTGACCAACCAGACATTGCATGAGAGTATGAACTGCTGGAAGAGTGTTGTTTTAATGGTATTTTTGATACCTCATGCTGTATGACAGAAAAAACCCTCTGTATTTCTCGGTAACTTTTTCTGCACTCAGTAGGTGCAGAGAATAGACATAGACTATCCTGTCACAAAATGCGGTGAAAATCCTACACAAAGGTAATAGTTTGAATAAGGTGTTTACATGTTTACACTCGAAGAGCAGCATTTACAGTGGATCTTTTGGTCCATAATATTGTACTGATGTTAACGTACTGTAAACCTAGTAACTAAATCATTTTGACTAAGGTATGTCTTTAAAAACTGAAAGAGTACTGCTGACAATATGAACTAGCTTTGCCCTCTGAATAAACATAAACAACGAACATTGATCGATCACTTACCAAATCCGTAGAGACAGGACAAACTGACACAAACTGGAACCGCGTCTTTTTTAAAAGACGACAAGCTGCCAATCCGGATTTCACCATTTCCAGATGGGAAAAGCTCTCAAGTAAAAAAAATTGCTTACAAACATATTTTTGTTGCGTGTTAGCAGACCACTGTAATCCACATATGTGAGTCCACACGCTGCACTCTCATAGAGAGGAAATGACCAATTTTCACTTTTTTAGTGAAATATATGTGTCCTAATAGTGTTTATAGCAGCGTGGGACACACATCTCAAAAAATGTATTTTGGTGTTTTGTGATCCTTTAAACCTAACCATACAACCAAACTCATCCCTAACCTTACCCGTACCACACATCAGTAGAACAAGAAGTGTTGTGCACTGCAATATGAACACAAAAAAGTACATTGTATTTATTTTCTTATGTAAGAACATAGTGGTTAAGGCCACTTAATACAAAGTGGAACTAAAACAAAAATTTCATAAAAGCCATTGCTATAATGTTATATATTTAGCTGACTTATGTACTTACATTATGCCAAATGTTTAGAAGAACGTTAAAATCCAGAAAAGTAAGCAATTTTAAGTAGTTACATGGACCGTGACTGTGCTATCGCCCTGTTAATGACATCATACAACCTTGACTTCCAGTTTGGTGTTCTAGAACTTAGAAGCGCTAAAGATGCATTTGTGCTTTTTATAGACTGCACAGAGCAGCACATAGCAGAATTAAACAGTAATATCTAGCTGCAGACCCGTAGACCCACACACATTTCAGGCACACACAATCCAGCACACATGATCTAGGCAAACCATATATGGTTACAACGGATGTTAATGTTATTAACGTCTTCTCGGACACATACATATATATATATATTTATAAATAGTATATATATTAATAAATAGTGTATACTATTTCAAAAATATGGCGATCGAAACGGGTGAATGGGGAACGTTGTTTTCAATCACCATTTAATATAATAGACTGAACAGTTGTCTATCAGTCATCATAGATGATTAGTCATTATTTATCTGACAGAGTCAACATAACAGATTATTTGCTGGCCTTGCTGAACGATCTAAATTAGACAGGTTTAATTTATATAATAGATTCATTATAATGAAGGAAATAATAGCAGGTTAATATGTATAGGCAATAATACAGTACATCTTTATATGTAATACAAATCTTTTTACATTTAATAAATATATAACACTATTAATATTTTACTCCAGCGATTGAATAGTATTTATTTGCTAAATTTTCTAATGACTTTTTTATTAATGATTTCCCACTTTAAATACTATAGTAATTTATAGTAAGTAATATATTGTTTTTAAACCATAAAGTACTGGTAATTTGTGGTTATTATGTGGTACAGTAATTCAGTAGGTGGCGATAATGCTCCTAAGGAGTTAGTTATCATTAAACAAGATAAAATATAAGAAGACTGATCCGTAATTAACCATATATGGTTCACCTCTGCCATGCATTTAGTATGATAAAACAGTGCTGCTGCTTCCCCATGTTGTCATGAGCAGAAGAACTAGAAGTGGTCGACTGTAGCATAATAAAAGCTTTCCTCGTCTCTCATCAGCAATTGTTTTGCTTTGATGGCTTTCAGCTTTACTCTGCCTCAGACTACCATGATAATACTTTTTGAATATTTTAGCTCATTTATGAAAAGGATGAAGACCATGAATAAAGAAAACAACTCCCATGATTTCACAGCGTAATCAAAATATGCCTTTGTTTATTGCAAAAATGAGTCCTCTATAGCGGCAAAAAATACATACTCTGTCATTCAGGTTATTGAAGTTACTGTGCCCCAAATGTTACTTGCATTTAGAACATTTAAACATTCAAACCAATTTCACACTTTCATTTTCCAATAATATGGATCAACATTTTTTCACTGCGCTCAACTTCTCATTCGATCTTCTGACATACAAATCAAATGCTCAAATAGTGGTTGAATTCAAATATAAACACCTGCTTAATCATTCATGACAACATGAATTGATTTTCAACGACAGACATTTCAAACTGTAAGATCATGTACAGTAAGTATGAGACATGCTCATGAATTTCAAGGTGTTAGTTTTTTGCTTAGTAGGTGTTTAAATTCTCATCCATATTCCCTGAATCAATTTCCTGGGTTGAATGTGATTTAATCATCTCTCTGCAACTCCCTGTAGATCAAATACCTTATATAGATACCACAAAATAAGCCTTAAAAATGTATCCTTAAAGATTCAACAGCACACTCAAACAGATTTGCATTTATTTGTGCATTTAATTATAGACATATACATTATATGGGCATATGTGTGTTTATGTTTGCTTGTTTTACAATGTCACCAACTACTAAGATTTGGTTTTTGACATTTTCATAATATATTTTTTTGTTTCACAGGAAAAACAACACGAAAGTCAGATCAGTTTGGAAAGATGACTAAATGATGACAGAATATTGGGTTTTGGATGAAGTGTTCCTAAATATCAACTGACGCCAAAACATTTCTGTAAGAAAACAGTTGCACAAATAAACAGGGTTATTTGGGTGTCCACAAAACAGTCTCTGGGATGAAATTGTTTCATAGTAATAGTGCCGGAACACAATCTTTTCAGCACAGAAACCTATTCAGAGATTTTTTTTTACAGATTTAACTGAAATAAGCAATTGAAATATTTGCAGGAGAAAGCTGTCAGATAATAGGAGATTCACTTTATTGCTTTGTTTGTAAAATGTTATTATTTTCAGTTCTCTTACTGATGTTGCACAAGGCCGGTGTTCCAACCCAACTTCGATCTTTTAAATACTCCTGGTCCTTTTACTATTCCTGATTGCCAAGCACTTTAAACTCACTTACGAACTAGTTTTTTGGTTAATTATATCTTTGAAAATGTAATGTTAAAGTCAATTTTATTTATTCATTCATTTTTCTTCGGTTTAGTCCCTTATATATCAGTGGTCGCCACAGCGAAATGAACTGCCCAAATTTATTTATATAGAACAATATTAAAACAACATATGTTGACCAAAGTTCTTCACATTATATCAGATACATCAATAATTACAACAATAACAAAGGTGAAAATTCTCAACAAGAAAACGCCACGGTATGTCTTTAACTGTACTTTAAAAAAATTTAAATGTCAAAATTTCATACATGTACAAGTAAGCTGTTCCAAAGTCTTGCCTTTACTAGTGAGAAGGCAGAGTTAACATAGTCCTTGCGATTTAAAGGAGATCTTGAGATGATGTCTCAATGTTCTTTCACTCTGACACTCACGTGGCAGTTTCGATAAGTAGGATGGCGCAAGGCCATATAAGGACTGATATACTAATAAAAGAAATTCAATCCTATATTGAGCCGGAAGCTAGTGTAGAGAAATGAAAGAAAGTATTTTCCTGTTTTTAATATTCAGTAACAGCCTTGCAGCAGCATTTTAAAATGCCAACTGTAAGATAGTTTGATTAGTTTGATTGATACCCTTACAATATTCAAGCCTTGATCATATGAGAGTGATTCATCCCCCAATAACACAAATCTCGGATCAAAAAGAGTTTATTTTCATTTGGATATAAATAATAACTAAAGGCCAACCATACTTTTCAATTGGAGAGGCCACTCATAAGTTCCACTCTGCTATTTTGATAGTAGAGCAGGAAATAGAGCTGAAGTAAGAAGTGAAACTAATTATATTGTACTTCTTATTTCGTCCAATTGGAACGTATACAATGAAAAAATGGGGAGGCAAAATAAGGCCTTGAGGCACACCACATGTGAGCGAGCTCAAGCTCGATGTGAATGGGATTAATCTCACTGCCATGTTTCTATCGCACATCCTGATTCTGCAGAGTTCTGTCCCAGGGTCAACCAGGGTGGAGCTTATGATACAATGTTTCAACCAATCGATACAATGTTTTAACCAATCAGATGTACGCGCTTGTGGTAGCTGGTCACATGATGCGATAGCGCAAGTTTTGGCGCCAGTTTTTGAATCCCATCCTAACGGCATCATCGAGATCCGTGAAGGTAAGTTAATTTCCTCAATATATGCATGTAAGACTATTCATTGCTCACCATAGGATATCGGTTGTAATTTTGTGATGGATCTGTTCGGTAAAATACTCAAATAAGGCATAAATCGTTTGAATCCCTCGTTATTGAGGCTGTTATAAGCGTCGTCAGACCGAGGAAGAGAGACACTTTTTTCTGTGATCTATTATTATCAATAATAATGATTATAATGATTATAATAGGTTAAAATGATATTGAAATGTTTTGTATAATAAAAATTAAAAAAAAATAGTTGTTAGCCCAGTTTCTATCAGACCCGCCCTTGTATCCCTTGATATTGTTCTAGCCACAAAAACAGCCTCATGTGGGCTACTGTAACAAACTGCCATTCTGCCAAGTGCCAAAATAACTGAATCACCAGCATCCATGCTTATCATTCATTCATATTCCTTCGGCTTAGTCCTTTATTCATCAGGGGTCGCCACAGTGGAATGAACCGCCAACTTATCCAGCATATGTTTTACACAGCGCATGCCCTTCCAGCTGCTACCTAGTACTGGGAAACATCCATAAACACTCATTCACACACATACGACATATTCTACTATGGCAAATTTAGTTTATTCAATTCACCTACTGCATGTCTTTGGACTGTGGAGGAAACCGGAGCACCCCCACGCAAACAGGGGGAGAACATGCAAACTCCACACAGAAACACCAACTGGTCCAGCTGGGACTCGAACAGCGATCTGCTGTGAGGCAACAGTCCTAACCACTGAGCCACTGTGTCACCCACCATGGTTATCAATAGATCATTAAAAACTTTTACATGAGCTGTCTCTATAAATTGATATTTTCTGACATCAGACTGGCAGACTTCGCCAATCTTATTTTACTCTAATTATTCATGTAGTTGGCTAAATCCAACCTTTTCAAATATTTTTAATGATAATGGAAGACTGGTTTAAAATTAATCAAAGGGTCCAGGTTGGAAATGTGGTCTAATTTTCAAACATCCCAAAGGATGAAGTGACAGAAGAAGAGCAACTGTCACACCAATGGATAAATGAAAATGAATTTCAATGGAAAAGCCATGTGATTCAGGATCCATGCGGGTGCAGGTGGTTTCTGTGTTACTTATATTAATCCTTATTTTTCATGCCGCTTCTTTTATAGGCTGCCATTTGGCAATCCAGAAAGGTGATTCATAGACTTACACTGTCGCTTGTCGTTGAAGCATAAGCATTATAAATCAGTTTTGGAGAAGCATTGCAGACGACCCTCTCAACGGTGGATGTTATATGGATGAAGAGGTGCAGGGGTGGAGATTGGTTCATGTGGGAAGTGGACTTTAAAAAGGGTGAACATCGCTTTGCTCTGTTGAGCACAGCTGCAGCACGTTGAGCACGGTCTGCTTGAAGGAGGAGAGGAAAGGGCCAATTTTTCTGCAAATCTGAGGACAAATCTCTTAACGCTGCCCTGGGGCTTTTGTGGGGTTATTCAAAGGTTATGAATAAACAGTCTCGACTCCATTCGACTGTTTAATTATTGCAAAAAAAAGTCAGTCGGTCGCTATTATTCAGTGTGGCTGTCCACAAAGCTGATTATATTGTGGGGATTTCGCTTGTGCGTGAAAAGCATGTTAACATGTTCCAGGATGATAAACGAAGACTGATTTGTGGCTTTTCGAATTCAGGCTTAAGATGTTCAGCGAGGAGAACAAAACAATCAGCTCAATAGATTATAGTTCATCACCTTAATGGCTTGTCAACCTCGTCTTCCTCTACTGGCTCTTTTCACACAGGCTTTTCTCAAGGGTTTCACCCACATCTGTCATTTGAAGACCAAAAGCATGCTGAAGTAATTGGTTGTGTTTCATAAATGGTAAATGATACCCTTGATACGGAGGTGTTGAATAGATGATGCGCACACTGAGTGAGAACAAACAAATTAAACTCCTCCAACATAGATAATACCTCAACGAGAGTTAAGTCTTTAAAGATCAGAAGTTGGAAGTGTGTGTGTGTGTGTGTTTAGACCTTAGCTTAACTGTCATCCGCATGATCTAATGCACGTTTCTGGAAAACATGCTAGTGTCCTTCAGAGTTTAGGACAATGTTTGTATGTCTCTGGGTCCATCTGGTGGTGAGAGTGCAAAATGTGTTTTTGTGATCCAGCCTAGACTACAGGAATATCATTTTAGATCTACAAATAAATTATATACATATTCAGTTGCATTTAATTTGTTATATATATGGTACACCACCTTCAGGAAGGGGCTAAAAACATTCCTCAAAGATTTTGGTCTGTATCGACTTAAGAGCATCATTAGGTTTGTGCAGGTTTATCGTATCAATGATGTGACTCTCTCATTCCAGGACATCACAAAGGAGCTTGACTGAGTTGAGTTCTGGTGACTTTGGAGCCATTTTAGTTTAGTAAACTCAATGTCATGATCAAAAAAAGTAGTTTGAGATCATTTGAGCTTTGGAGCAGCATAGTGGCTTAGTGGTTAATACTGTCACCTCATAACAAGAAGTCACTGGTTCGAGTCCCGGCTGGGCCAGTTGGCATTTCTGTGTGGTGTTTGCATGTTCTGTGAAATCTGGACTTTACTAAAACTAAGTTAAGCTGCTTTGACACAATCTACATTGTGGAAAGCGCTATATAAATAAACACAAATTGAGTTGTTCTCTCCATGTTCACGTGGGTTTCCTCCAGGTGCTCTGGTTTCCCCCACAGTCCAAAGGCATGCGCTAAATTAAATTAAATAAACTAAATTGGCCATAGCGTGAGTGTGAATGTGAGAGTTTATGGGTGTTTCCCAGTACTGGGTTGCGGCTGGAAAGGTGTGCATAAAACTTGCTGGAATAGTGACCAAATTCCACTTTGGTGACTCCTGATAAACAAGGGACCAAGCCGAAGGAAAATGAATGAATTTGAGCTTTGTAACATGACACTTAATACTTCTGGAAGTAGCCCTCATTGACACACTGTGGTTTTAAAGGGCTAGACATGGTCATAAACAATACTCAGGTAGACTTTGGCAATTAAACAATGCTCTCTTTGTACTAACAGGCCCAACATGTGCCAACAAAACACCCCCCTGAGAATCTAGTACACGGTAGAATGGTTCCATATTTTCATATTGTTTATGCCAAATCTGAATGTCACAGCAGAAAGGAGGAGCAGAGGCTAACTTTTCCAGTCTACTCTTGACTAATTGCCAGTGAGCCAGTGTAAATTTTAACCTCCTTTGACACTGGTGCTCTTCTTCTACCATTGTTCTGCTTCAGGATTTGATGTGTTGTTTGTTCAGAGATGCTCTTTCTCTTCCTCAGATCATTCTCTGTAAAGATTGTTCTGCGTGAAAATATCAGTAGATCAGCAGTTTCTGAAATATTCAGACCAACGCGTCTGGCACCATTTAATCACCTTTCTCCTCCATTCTGATGCTCATTTGGAACTTCAGCAGATCTTCTTGATCACTTTTACATGGCTGTATTGAGTTGCTGCTACGTCAGTCTCCTGGTCTGAAAAGCAGAAACAGCTGTGTCGCATTGATTTACAACACAGGTTCATTTGAAATACATGCTTCAGCCTACATTTTGTGAAACCTCATACATGTCCTTAAACATCCATTGACTGCAGTTAGGTCAAATGAACACTATGAGGCAGTATAATGCTAACATGTTTACTCCTTTTTCACTAATGATTTTCTAGGCACATATTTTTTATAATTTAATATTTTCATGGAGTACTTTGCACAATTCCACAAAACAGCCTAACAGTGTCTATGATTTGTAATTAAATATGTTTATATGTAATTAAATATGCCTATCTATCTCCATGTGGACAACTTGGAATATGGTGCAGTCAGTTTGCATGGTAGCTCACTTGTATGGTGTTAAAGTTTGGCGAAGCCTACCTGTATAAAAGCTCTGTAAAATCAAAACAGTGCCCTTTTCTTCTATGTTTTATTTTGAAAACACTATTGGTTGGATTTAAGGAAAGACTGAGTAAAACTTAATGTACCCAAAATAACATATTTCAGATTGTTAAAAAAAATAATAATCATTGCCCTCTAGAGGATTTGTCATATGAAACATCTGAGATTTTCCTGGAGCAACATATGTCATGTTTCACAAAAAATGTAGATTGAGGCACTTATTTCCAATGAGGCTGGGCTGTAGATTTCAGGTCACATCGTCTCCATATGGATGAGTTCAGACACAGCTGCTCTCAGGCACATGTGTCTGGTGTTGGGTGACTCTCTGTATGGGACTTGGCAGCTGAGCCGCTCTGAAGCAGTTGCTTCATGTATGCACACACTAAAGTTCATGTTTGCCCACATGCCAATTGACACATCTTTTGTTTGAAACTATGACTACACCAAACAAGTCATGTACAGTCAATAGACTATCAAATAGGGCAAAAATATGTGTATATGTCTATGTACATAAATACATTTTTCATGAATTTGGTAATTTGGTTTATTTTGATGGTCCATTTGAGTATTAGTAGACTGTCTGCTTAATATCTGTTGATACTGCTCCTTCAGCAGACATTTAACTGACTATAAGAAACTGTGCAAGTACATGTCAACTAACACCAACCCTAACCCCAACCTAACAGTCTACTTATATTCTAATGAGAATTAGTTGGCATGTAGATTGTAAATTCAACAAACGGACCATCAAAATAAAGTG
The DNA here is from genome assembly GCA_903798205.1 of Danio tinwini. Lineage (NCBI taxonomy): Eukaryota > Metazoa > Chordata > Actinopteri > Cypriniformes > Danionidae > Danio > Danio tinwini. Next base: position 2,885,014 of record CAIGQZ010032312.1, on the reverse strand, counting down.
CAACCATACGTTTTTGTCACTTACAATATCTCTGATTATATGCACTATTATGATTATGTTTTTTTTTTGTCTTCTCATAACATGTCTTTCTCACCAAGGTTACTTCTCACTAGGAGTGCAACAGATGGGAATTGTAGGATTGAGTATTGCGCAGATCCATACAAGGATAAAGAGCCATCTCTATAAAGGGTTGGAACATATGGAACTAATGGAAGATGATGTTACCAACTGAGATTAAAGTGCACCACATGATATAAACTTGTTTACATCAATAGTTAAGCATGTATAGGTTTATTATAGTATTATTTTAAATATTTATTTGTATCTTTCCATGGTTGGAAGTCTCCTTGCATTGTGTATTTGTCTTTTTTAGAACGTGTGTAAGTGTGTGAGCATGTTTTATTTTAGGATATCATGCATGAGTCTTGATTTTCTTCCTTTTTCTAACAAGGTATTTCTAGGCAGAAGAGATGTGAATTAACACAAGCTATATTCTCTGTTTACACAACATAGCTTCAGTGTTTCGGTTGACAATTTAACTGTATTTATTAAAATAAACTAGTAACTAATCAATTTAAAATTCTAAAACTTCAACTTATATTAAAATGAATTAAAAATACTGGAAAGAAATACAGGAGGCTTTTGAACATATATTTGAAAGAGATACACCTCTAGAAAGTAAGTTTTTGGCTGTGTAAATCACTAACGGCAGACAATAAATACCTGATGTGTGCTCTCATGGCTTTCAGTTAAATAGCAATCACATGCAAATGGCTACAGCAAGAGCGACCAACCTTAAATAATTGGATAGATGCAACGTTTGAGATCTATACAATGGAAAAAAATCACTTCTGTAGTTAAAGTAGGATATATTTCTGGGAAATGGAGGAAATGTGTGGAATACATTTCAGTTAGAAGACCTCATTTTGTTGCTTTAAACAAATAGAAGATGCTCAACTGATAGATAAATACATGCTAATGTGTATATACGTATATGGTTATATATATATATATATATATATATATATATATATATATATATATATATACATTGTATTCTGTGTTATTCCTATGTGTATAATGAAGGTGGTCATTTGAGATTTTTCTGGAAGGATTATATTATGAAATGCGTTCTCACCCTCTTTGAATTTTTATTATTTCCTTTAGATTTTTTATGCTATTTTTCTTTTTTTATAATTTAACAGAATTTGAGTACTATGTATAGTTAGTACATCTGACAATAATATATGTAAATTGTGTCACTTAAGGTCACATACTGAGATTCAAATGTACCTTAAAATATTGTATGGTTGTACTAAATTGGGAGTTAAAAATAAATATAAAAGAAAGAAAGAAAGAAAGAAAGAAAGAAAGAAAGAAAGAAAGAAAGAAA